>CBVK0101313828.1:0-23016 GCA_900067695.1 Picea abies | reverse complement strand
TCAAAGTATAATTTGTCAGTGATCCCTAGGTGGGGGAATGAAATTGCAGATGCCCTGGACACCTCAGCTTCATTGTTTAAAATTCCATTTTTTCCCAATAGGAAGTATGAGATTGAATTCAAACACAGGCCCGCAGTACTCGATAACATCAAATATTGGAAAGTGTTTGAAGATGACAAACAGGTGGAGAGGTTCCTCCAAATGAGAAACAAGTTTGCTAACATGAATATTGATGATGAGTGTTGTTGTGAAGAGGATGAAGATGCAACTACGTGCAGTGACGATGACCCCTTCCAGAACCAGATAGTTGGAAGGGATATAGTGTAGCTAAAAAACAACATCATTTCCAAAGGATTGGTTCCATTAGAAAAGTTGTTTGATGAAAATGATGTATCCAGAAATCCCAGAATCACTGCGAATGATGAAGATATCAAGGATTGCAACATCAGGACTCAAGAGAATTCTAAGATAATTAGATTGTCAAAGACACTCAGTCTAGAGATCAAGCAGAGATATATCAACCTCATGAAATATTTCCCTATCGTTTTTGCATGGAGTTATGAAGACTTGAAAGTCTATGACACTAGAGTAATTCAGCATGTGATTCCCATCAAGTAAGATCAAAAACCTTTCAAGCAAAAGTTGAGATGGATCAATCCCATGCTGATGTTGTTGATTGAAAAGGAGCTAAAGAAACTATTTGATGCCAAAATTATTGTTTCTTTGAGATTTTCAAAGTGGGTGGCCAACCTTGTGCCTATAAGGAAGAAGAGAGGCGAAATAAGGTTATGCATGGATTTTCGGAACCTGAACAGAGTGTCCCTCAAAGACAATAACCCACTTCCCAAGATGGATTACATCCTGCAGAAGGTAGTTGGATCCCAAGAAATATCATTGTTGGACAGTTTTTCTGGTTACAATCAGATCATGGTGCACCCGGGCGACCAAGAGAAGACAGCCTTTACGACACCGTGGGGTATGTTCATGTAAGCAAAGATGCCTTTTGGGCTTGTGAACGCTGGAGAAAATTTCCAAAGGGTCATGGATATAGCATTTTTCGAGGAGAAAGACAAGTTCATCGTGATTTACTTGGATGACATCATGGTGTTTCCTGATTCCAACGAACAACATCTTGAACATCTAAAGAAGGTTTTCCATAAATGCAGGAAGTTTGGCATCTCACTAAATCCGAAGAAATCAAATTTTTGGATGCAAGAAGGAAATTTGTTGGGGCACATCATCTGAAAGAAAGGCATAAAGATAGACCCCAGTAGGGTGGAAGGGATTCTGAAGATCATCACTCCTCGGAGAAAGAAATAGGTGTAGTATTTCCTGGGAAAGGTGAATTTTCGGAGGAGGTTCATTCCAAATCTAGCTAAGATTATAAAGCACATCATGACTATGCTCAGGAAAGGTAATGAGATAAAATGGACCTCTGAAGCCAGGAATTCGTTTGAAGACATCAAGGTGGCGCTGACCAAAGCGACCGTATTAGCCAGCCCGGATTTTACAAGGGACTTTATCTTATTTTCCTTCTCCTCGGAACACACCATCATTAGTGTCCTGTTACAGAAGGATGAGCAAAATTTCGAAAATCCTATAGCCTATTTCAGCAGGACATTGAGAGACTCCCCACTAAGGTATGACATCATGGAAAAACAAGTGTACACCTTAGTGAAGGCCCTCAAGGAATTCAGGACTTATATACTGCATTCTCATGTCATGGCTTATGTGCCTATCAATTTCGTCAAGGATATCCTGACTCAACCTAACCTTGAGGGGAGAAGGGGTAAATGGATCATAGTCATGCTGGAATATGACCTCAAAATTAATCCTACAAAGTTGATTAGGGGTCAGGGGCTTGCAAAATTGATGGCAAAGTCCAACTGCAATGTTTTGGGAATAAATTTCATTATTGATCTATCAGAGAATCCACAAGAAGAAGAAGTCCCACAGGTATCTCAAAAATTCATCAATTCACCTTGGTACACTAACATTATTTACGTGTTAAGGAATTTGAAATCTCCTCCAGGGTTGAGCAAAACCAAGGCCATATTTTTGAAGTTGAAGGCAGCTAAGTTTTGCATCCTGGACAACCTCTGTATTGTAAGGATCTAGAAGGGATCATGCTAAATTGTTTGCTAGAAGAAGACACGGAATGAGCTATCAAGGAGTTCCACAAAGGGGACTATGGGGGGCATAATTAATGGAAGACCACCATGCACAAAATATTTAGGGTCGGATTCTATTGGCCTGGTATTTTTGCAGATGTATACAAGGAAGTTTCCAGTTGCCACGAATGTCATATATTCGATGGGAAAAGAAAGTTGCAATCGTTGTTGGTAAATCCTATCTCTGTCGAAGCATCGTTTATGCAATGGGGTCTGGATTTTATAGGAGAAATCCATCTGCCATCCTCATCTTAGCATAGATGGATACTAACGGCCACAGACTATTTCACCAAATGGATTGAAGCGGTCCCCACAAGGCAAGCTACCGACACAGTTATCATTCAGTTTTTGGAGACCAATATCCTGTCTAGATTTGGTTGTCCGATCAAGATCATCACGAAAAATGCAGCGACGTTCAAATCTAATAATATGGAGAAGTTTTGTAACGATTACAACATAACCCTAGGATATTCTATGGATTATTACCCACAGGGTAATGGATTGGAGGAATCATCCAACAAAATTTTAACTAGGATTATTAAAAAAACTCATGTAGGACAACAAGAAGGCCTGGCACAAGAATCTTATCTATGCACTATGGGCTAACAGAATCACTACCAAAAATTCCATCTCCACGTCACCTTTTCAAATTGTATATGGTGCAGAGGCAATTTTCCCCACCTCATTGGCATTTCCAGTCAGGAGGTTTTTGCAAGAGAAAGAATCCGATCCAAACGACACTCAGAGGAGGATAAACCAATTGGTTCGTGCGTAGCAAATGAGGGAACAATTTTTCAACCGATCACAGCTTCACCAAGACAGAATGAAGAAAATTTTTGACAAGCACACTAAGTAGGAGGATTTCAAGGTAAATGATATGTTGTTGAAGTGGGATGCGAGAAATGAAGACAAAAGAAAGCATCGAAAGTTTGATCATCTTTGGATCGGGCCATTTAGGATTGTCGCGTATCATGGGAACAACGCATATTTCCTACAAGATCTTAATGGAGAATTCACTGGTGGGGGACCTGTGAAGAATCTGAAAAGACGAAACTAGTCTCTTAGGAAAACGCTTAGAGTATTAAGATTGCAGGTGAGGCTAGAAACATGATTGACATGGCCCCATTTTTGTCTTTTTGAATGTGACACGAAATTTCTCTCCCCTCGTGTCATGTTTCCTGCCAAGAAACAAGGAATTTGATGAGTATCGTGTGGTGGACATACGTCGTGCGGATGTTGTAAACCCACATATCGAGAAGGACAAGTGTAGGTGAAACACATAACAGTTTTGAAGAAGATGTGTAGCCCCTCCCCGATCGTCATCGCCATCTGGAAAGCACGAGCGACAGCCCACAATCATCTGCCATACCAACCTGCCACATGCATAATACAGCCAGTGATCGCGCGGAAGCAACCAAAGCCCATTACACTGGGTGGCAGAATTCTGACAGTGTGCTCGATCATTCGAGTAACCACTCAAAGGAGAAACGTCAACTCATCACCTCCTAATGATTGAATCTTACTGATGACCAAACGATCATGATAAAGACGTCAGTTATGACATGATTGGGTGCATTTGGGTTTCCATTCTTAGTAAGTCCTATTTGAAAGGTCATCTGGCAGGGAATAACCGGAACCGAAATTTTAGGAGTAGTGGTTTGGAGCATGGCAGCCCAAGGGTGCAGCTTTTTCTATATATTGCATATTTTCAATGTAAGTCGGGTTGGTTGGAAAACTAGTGTAGACAGTAGACTATTGAATGTAATTTTTGAACCCGATTGAAATATAATACAAAAGTCTTGAGGATTTGACGAAAATATTCTAATGGTGGTGGTTTGATGTATTGTGATCTCTTCTATGTATGTACTCCCTATTTTTTGTATATCCATATATTTACTCTATTTAAATTGGAACGTTTAATAAGTCAAGAATTCATTGTGTGGTGCCTTAGACTTCACCATTTAAACTCTTGTGTTTTCTTCTAAGTGATTTAGAATTCATCCTCAATGGTGCTCTGAGTTGCTTTATGTACTCTTTCTTTCGCCACACACAATGACATTTGAACTGAAAGACCATTGTCTGCTTAGCCTTTATCCTCTCAAAGATTCCTTTACCAAGTCAGATATTTCTCTTGCTTTCTTGAATTTGAATCCATGGCCCAAGGTTCTGTATTTCCTTGCCAACAGAACTAGAAACATTTCACAAACACAATAAACCTAGCTGGCGATTCAAAGTCATTATCTATTAGAGATTAAGTCTCAAAGAGAGCCCTCTCTAGGTCGGAAAGGCTAGTTTTCGGTCTTAAACTTGGTCTATAGGTTACCTCTGTCATTTGTTTTCTCATCCAAACAAATTTACAGAGAGCTAACATTGTGTATCGTTAGTATATATTCTAGTGTGAATGGATGTCGAGACTAAATGGTTAACTAGTCATCTTGCAACTTCCATCCCTATACTTAATATTGACACATACTTCAACTAAGACCTTCCTCTCGTGGGGATTGAAAGTGTCATCACTAGACTACATTGAACCTTTATTGGAAACCTAAGTGGACTATGATCTCCAAAAAGAGCCAACACATTGTGTTGCTCTTTATATATACATGTGTCTCTTTCTCCTTTTACAAAATTATTCTTATATTATTTAGAGTTGTTTCTTCCTTGATGATGGAACTTGAAATGTTGCACACAAAAAACATGATAGGCAATTTCACAAAAACAACTGCTCTCAAAACCATCAATATTCCATTTCAACATCTCATTAACACATTCGGGAGAAAGAATATATTTATGTCTAATAGTTGTCACTCTAATGTCACTAACAAATATATTGACAAAGTTTGCCTAAAATTAATGCTAAGTTCCATGCTTCATAAATGCATTCCTTAAAGAAAAGGTTAGAGGTTCATAAATGAAGAGTGTGAATTAGAAGGAGGAAAATTGAAAACACAACATCAAAATTTAAACAATTCAAGGAAAATGGTATTGTGTGGTGAAGGGAAAAGAACCCTACATGCATTGTGTTAATATCTTTTTGTAGTTGTGATTGGGCATTTTCCTGATACGTGGTTTCAATTTTGTGCAAGTGTGATGCCATCTACTTTTGTTGCTTGAGTACATTGTAACTATAGTGATTTTGTTTTGTTGTATATTTTGTATTGTCTAAATTTCCTTTTAATTTAAATGAAATTGTTTTACTTTTATTTCATTTTTAAACATTGTTTTATGGTTTATTTTTCTCTTATTTTCATCTCTACGTGCTCCTCTCTATATATGACTATTTCTCCATTTTAAAACATTGTTCTTCATATCATTCAGAATTGTTTTTTCCTTAATAATTGATGAAGTGTTCACCTAGAATGTTGCACACAAAAACATGATTGGTACTTTCACACAAAAAAAAAATGCTCTCAATGCAATTATCAATATTCATCTCCTCATCTCAATTACATAATCCCAAGAAAGAATGGAGTTTAAATCTAATAGCTCACTCTAATGTCACAAACAAAGAAATTGATAGAGGTTTATGTCAAAGTCCATGTTTAGGATATTCACTCCTAAAAGAAAAGGTTAGAGTCTCATATATGGAGGAAGAGAGTGACTAGAAGGAAGACAATTGAGAAGAACACCACCAAAAATTAAACACCATAAGGAAATTGGTATTGTGTGGTGGTGGGAAAAGAACCTTTTGTGTGTTGTGTCAATCCATCTTTTTGTGTAGTTGTGATTGGGCATTTTCTTGATACATAATTTTAATTTTGTGTGAATGTGATGTCATCTACTTTCGATGCTTGAGTTCACTGTAATTACACTGATCCCCCTTATTTTATATTCTTCTCTCAAAAATCACATTGATTATTCATATAATTTATGTAGATATATTAAATGACATACAATTTGTTTTTAGAAAATCTCCACAATATATTTTTCAATTTTATTTCATAATTAAAATGTCAATAATTTTTAGAAATAAATGTTTTTTTTTTTTTTAATTATGAAATTTTAATACAAATCTCCAAAAATTAAACCAAAATCTTTATTTATTGACGTCTTCGACAATAAGTAAATTATGTTTTTATAATATGCGTATAACATTGTTGATGGGATGGAGGCCCTTTTCCCATTAAATATTTGAGGTTTATCTCTAAACTGGAAATAATTCCCTAATAATAATGTGAATGTACAAGTTGATAAAGCAGCCCACTACTTGATTCATTTTTATTTTATTTTTAAAATCAATCTATGTCCCTGAATTCAATTATATATTCCTAGGCCTTCGAAGAACTATAAAAGTTGATATTTGAGGTAACTCTTCACATTTTTAATTGCTATGGGCTCAAAACTAGCCAGTAATAAGGTGTAGCCACTCATATAATTGTACGAGTGATAAGGTGGGACATCCAAAGTAATAAGTGATGTGTGGCAGTGTAGTCCCTGCCAAGTAGTTTATAAGGTTATTTTTGGAAAATGGGGAGAGTCGAGTAATATTGTTAAAAAAACTTGTATGGTGAGTTGTGACTAAGCAAAGCAGTGCCAATCTCTTTCGAACATGTGTGTTGAGTTGTCACTAGTAAAAGCATAATCCATGTGCATTGGGAAGGGTGCAAAGGTAGCGAGGATGAAAGGCAACGATAAATGCTTTGAAATATTTGTGAAGCCGGGTAGACCGAATCTTGTGAGCTGGACAAATTGTATAGTACGGAAGTTTTCTGTGGAAGATGTGCATCACGGAATTGTAGATGGTGGAAGTTATGGGTGCAAGATCTATAATAGCGCCAACCTGAAGATCGGCTGCTATAAAGTTGGCTAACTATGGAATTGTAGATCATCGAAGTTTTGGGTGCAAGATGTATATCACAGAAAAGGGGAAAGGAAATTTCGGTTACGGCAACCCAGCAAGTAGTTATGAAAAGCAACGGCAGTGGGTCGAACTCTCATATACTTGAATGCCTTTTTTGCTTATTAATGCAAATGAGTGAACATTTATGTTGAGTTGTTGATAGTAAAAGAATAACGAATGTGCATTGGGAAGGGAGGGAATGTGGCGGGGATTGAAGAGGGTGATAAATGGTTTGAAAGTTTTGTGAACCGGGGTCGAATTGTAAATGACGGAAGTGTTGGGTGAAAAATGTATATCATGGAAGTGTTGTGTGCAACATGTATATCACGGAACAGGGAGCATAATAATTTGATAGTGCTAAGTCGTGATGAATTGTAGATTCCAGAAGTTTTGGGTGCAAGATGTATATCACCCAGTTGTAGATGACGGCAGTTTTGGGTGCAAGATTTATAATAGCGGCAACCCGCGGATCGATCGGACTCCCGTAAATCGTTGTTGAATGCATTTTTTTCTTGCAAATTCCAATAATCGAACCAACATGTATATCACCAAACAGGGGGCATAAAAATTTGATAGCGCTAAGACGTGACCCCACGAAGAGATAATTGGCTAAGTGTTGAAAGGAACTGTGGTCGGTCGGGTTCATGATGTGATGATATAGGACCAATCAACGAGTTCGAAATAAGTCAGGTTCAACTTTAAATATATTTATTTAAATTGTATTATACTAGTAAAAGTAGAATGAATATGCATTGAGGATGGCAGGAATACCCTCTTCCATGTTACACATTTTGCACTGAATTGTTCTGATATATACAATTTGACAGTCGAGGCCTTAAGTTTCCTCGGGTATCCTTGTCACCCTATTTTGAAGCTTGTCCGACTGCTTTTCACACTTAACCATTTCTTGACATCTCTTTCGCGGATCGTCGAGTTCGCGAGTTCAGGAAAATTCCAATTTCTAGTTGTTCTTTCATGTGCCCACTACCTTCAGACTTCTTTCCAAGTATACGAAATCTATATACAACTTATCCAAAAACATACAGAAAATATTTTTCTAGGAAATGGAACATTTATTACAGATTTGAATATAAACCAAATTCTTGTTTCTTTTCCCCCTCTACTCTCTCTTTCTCCTTAGTCGTTTTTCTCTGAAAAGGTTTCAATGCACACGTTGGTGGACTCACGGGTCCACATTTGCGTTTGTACTTTTATATCATGACTCTGACCAACTACTAGCCATTGGATGCCTAGCCACTTTTGATATCACGAATTCTCGGGCAGGCAGGCTCTATATTGCACTTCCATTGTTTCGTGACCTGCAAACATCACCCAGACCTCTGCGATATACAAATTTACCGTCGCACTCCCACATCATACCATCTTTCGTCATACACAGTTGTCACCCCATTTTTAAGCCCTTGCGTCTGCTTTCCATATTTCGCCATTTCTTGGAATGTCTTTCATGCCTCCAATTTCATACTTACCTGACTTTTTCGCTTGTGGATTCTAAGATAGGCGGAGTGCAGTTCCAGTGTTCCTTGACCTGCAAACATCCCCCCAAATTCCGCGATATACAAATTGACTTCTGGACTTCTGATCAATACAATTTGACCGTCGGGCCTTCACATGTCCTCGGGAATCCTTGTCAGCCTATTTTGAATCTCGTCCAACCGCTTTCCATGGAAATTTCTTTCGCGGATCATCGGGTTGGCGGGTCTAGACAATTTCCAATTCCTAGTCGTTGTTTTCGGTGCCCGCCAGCTTCGCATTTATTTCCAATTATATGCAATAAGTATATAACTTCTCTAGAAACATGCAGAAAAATATCTTTCCAGGAAATGGGATATCTATTACAGATGTGAATATATTAACCCTTCTTTTCCATCTTCTATGCTTAACCAAATTCTTGTTTCTCTTTTCCCTGTACTTTATTTTTCTCGTTACCTAGTCATTTTTTTGAAAGTTCTAAACCCGGATATAATGAAGCTTGTGAGTTCCAATGGTCCGGGGTCGAATTGCAAATGACGGAAGTGTTTTCTTCCAAATGTGTATCACGGAATTATTGGGTGCAAAATGTATATGACGAAAGTGTTGGGTACAAGATGTATATCACAGAACACACGGAATAAGAATTCGATAACGCTAAGTTGGGATGTCGCAGTGAGATAATTGGCTAAGTTTTGAAAGGGAGGGTGGTCGGTCAGGCTCTTGATGTGAAGATATAGATGGAAATGAGGTTTTGGAAGTCCACTAACCGGTCAACCCGCGGGCAATCCAGGATCCCGAGAAAGTCAGGTTCAAGTTTAAAGGGATTTTGTTTTTGTTTATTTAAAATGTATTCATATTAATGTATCTTAATAGATTATTTGTGTTCCAAATGTAAACCATGTTCAAATCTGAATGGTGTTTTGGGCTCACAATTTTTGCTTAAACCCACAAGCAATAGAGAAAAAAATATGTGACTTTACATTTTGTATATCGAAGAATATTCTGAAATATAGGAAGTTGCAATACATGCACAATATAAAATAGGAACATGTATAGGGAAATGAGTTAATTTTAAGAAAAAATACAAATTTCAAATAACAACACCAAACATTGAAGATCGCCATAGAACAACCTCAAGTATTTATATGCAGATAAATTGGGTCACAAACTACATTTGGGAATATTTCCCAAAAAGAGTTGTCTTTGAATTTGTAAAAAAATATATAGTTCAGTACATATTCTGTGAAATAAAACTACGGACTCCTACATATACAAACAGCCCCCGACTTCCGCGATATGCAAATTAACTTTCAGACTCCTACATCAGCCCCTCTTCCATGTTACACAGTTTGCACTCAAAAGTTTTGATCAATACAATTTCACCGCCGGGGCCTCACGTCTCCTTGGGAACCCTTGTCAGCCTATTTTGAAGCTCGTTCGACCGCTTTCCACAGCAATTTATTTCACGGATCATCGGGTTGGCGGGTCCAGAAAATTTCCAATTCCTAGTCGTTGTTTTCTATGTCCGCCACCTTGGAACTTCTTTCCAAGTATATGCAATAAGTATATAACTTCTATAGAAACATGCAGGAAGAGATCTTTCCAGGAAATGGGATATCTATTACAGATGTGAATATACCAACCCTTCTTTTTTGTCTTCTATACTTAACCAATTTCCCATTTCTCTTTTCCCTGTACTTTATCTTTCTCATTATTTAGTCGTTTTTCTGAAAGTTGTGAACCCAGTTATAGTGAAGCTTGTGAGTTCCAGTGGTCCGGGGTCGAATTGAAAATGACAGAAGTGTTGTCTGCAAAATGTGTATCACGGAATTGTTGGGTGAAAAATGTATATGACGTAAGTGTTGGTGCAAGATGTATATCACGGAACACGCGGGATAAGAATTTGATAGTGCTAAGTTGGGACGTCGCGGTGAGATAATTGGATAAGTGTTGAAAGGGACAGTAGTTGGTCGAGCTCCTCATGTGAAGATACAGATGAAAATGAGGATTTGGCAATCCGCTAATCGGCCAACCCGCGGGCAATCCAGGATTCCAAGAAAGTTAGGTTGAAGTTTAAAGGCATTTTGTTTTTGTTTATTTAAAATGTATTCATATTAATGTATCTTAATAGATTATTTGTGGTCCAAATGTAAACCATGTTCGAATGTGAATGGTGTTTTGGGCTCGTATTTTTTGTTCAAACCCACAAGAAATAGAAAAAAATATATATGACTTTACATTTTGTATATCGAAGAATATTCTAAAATATAGGAAGCTGCAATATATGCACAATATAAAACAGAAACATGTACAGGGAAATTAGTTAATTTTAAGAGGAAATATAAATTTCAAATAACAACACCAAACATTGAACATCACCATAGAACAACATCAAATATTTATATTCAGATAAATCGGGTCGTAAAATACATTTGAGACTATTTCCCAAAAATAGTTGTCTTTGAATTTGTAAAAAAATATATAGTTCAGTACATATTTTGTGAAATTGCTGCAGACTACAAAGCGAAGATGTACAAGAATGAAGTTTGTAGAAAGAATAAAGTCGGCAATGGAAAACAACAAAACCTGGCAAGAAGAAAGAGAAAATTGTCAGATCTCGGTTAAAGCTTTGTTAGAGTAAGCAGATGAAGACAGAAGAATGTAATCAGTATCAACTTACTATGATGGTGTCCCATGCCTTGTCATTTTCTCACTAATGTCCCTTTTGATCCATTCTTCGATGTAGCTCCTCATGGGTGCCACGTTGATTTCATGCTGGATTTTTATATTGAAGAATTCACTTTCCAAGTCCCTTAGATCAATGGACAAGTGGTGCAATGCTTGTTGAATATCTTGGTTTTTAATTGCATAACCGACTATCCAGGTTTTCATGTCATCTTCACCATATTCAAGATTGTCATAGAAATTTTCAAATGGCAGTGTTTTATAGATATGAACTTGAACATCAAATTCTTGCTTGGTTAAAAACAATGAGTTGAATATCAATTTCGTGTCCTGGACTTCATCGGTGCTGGTAGCTAGATCTATCTCAGTTAGCTTCTTGAATAGTTTGTCTCTTCTAGATATGGTATGGCTACATTCTTGAACAATTCCAGTCAGGTTCTTTACCTTTTCTTTCCAGCATGAGTTTAGCTGGTCTATTCGATCCAGGGAAGGGAGATCCTCCTATCTTCTTCTGAATTTCATCATACCAGTAAGTTTAATACCAAATGGAAAAACTGCATCGAGGTAGAAACCTTGCTCATTCTTGAGATCTTCTTGCAGGTGCTCATGAAAAGCATGCGCTCGTGTTCCAAAAGATACCATATTCTTTGACATCTCCCAAGCCTCTGTTATTAATTCCATTCTTCTGTTTATATTCTTTTCCATATAGCCTTGAGCTGATGTGAGAAGGATTGTTGATCCTTTTAACTTTGGCGCAGGTGTGGTAGGCTTGACCATTGCCAAAGGAGTAGCAAATAGTGGAAGAGGCATTAGAGTTGTCTCCAATTCTTTGATTTGCTCCTTTAACATGACGTTTTTTGTTTCAAGGCCGCTAATAGAGTTGTCTAGAGCATCTCCAGTGGCTCGATGTATCTGGGAGATCTAGGAAGGGTGCATGTTATGTAGGTTGATATCTGAATGAGATGTCCCTTTCTTATTCTTTACATGTCTCCTTTCAATAATCAATTTTTTGTATTCGCTATCAAAAACAACGCTCTGAAATGCAAAAGACTCTTCTTCATCCAATGTATCTATGCCAATTATTTCCATCCCAGGATTGTGCAGATCAGCTCTCTCTAGGTGGTCGTCGTAAAGGAACATTTTTTCAATGTCAATTTCTAGATCCATATCTTCCAGGGAGAAATCGTGGATATCAATTTCTCCCCTCGGTCCCTGTTGTTCTTGGACTATTGTTTTCCGTTTTTTGGTTGCGGGAAGTTAGTGACAACTTTCAAGTTTTCCCAAGGGAGGCTTCTTATCTCCTCCTCATCCTTAAGAACTCTGTGTGACTTTGTTACTTAGGTAGGCCATTGGATTACTGCTATAAGATGTTGTGGTTTTGGGTGTGGCGGTCAGGGATTGGGCACTTTTTTCACCCAGGCCTTTTCGGTTCTGCTTGTGCGAATCATTGGTACTGGCACCGAGTTCATTCAGGATAGTGTCAGTGAAAGGTCTGTTGAAGTGGTTCCTGACCATGAAATCCCCAACTTTCCAAGGGAGAGAGATGAATTGACTTTTTGTTTTTCATGAAAAAAATGCAACCAATAGATGTACTCCCTTGCTATTCCAGCAAACAACATTGTTCCAGATATGTGACATGGAAGGAAGCAAGGATTTTGTTTAGACCCAAAAATCATTATAACATTATAGTTCTCCATTTCTTCTAGTGTGCCCTTCCTATCCAGGAATATTGTCAGCTGGCCAGACAACCGGGGAAAATAATTTCCAAATATCAATGCTTTAAAAACCTAAACAAAATCATTAAAGACTTTATAAAAATGTTGGCAAGCATCGTGTCTCCATAATATCTAGCAAGAGAATCTTACTGGGTCAAATTCAGAGTTCAACTTCTTACACATAGATAGTCCAAGAAATGGATAGCAATTCGCCACAGCGAAAATTAAATAAGATGACATAAAGGATTTATTATGGTTTCTATATTGCAATAACTGGGAAGAGATTTCAATGGAAATCAACTTATCGCAATGGAAGATGGCTTGTTCCTTGACCATAAAATATAAAATATACATAATCATCCAAGAGATGTTGGCTGCACTTTCTTGTTATCCTCGTGAAAAGCCATGCAATTTGCCGAAAAAGGTATTTAAATGCACTAACATGTAATATGGCTATGTCCTTAGGAGCATGCGTTGGGTCCTGTAAGAACTTCGGCAAGAGGTCCAATTCATTATCATGCTTCTTTAAGAACTGTCTGCAATTATCGCCCTTGAAAGTAGGCATTGGGTCAGGAAGTGTTAACATCTTTCGAAATACTTGAGGCAATAGGGAGACTTGGGAATGGTTTCCCATATGGATAATGCGTTGGTTCATAATATAGTTCTCGGCGCAGTGTGTTCCCAAGTCCTTGAAGTAAAAAAATCGGGGACACAATCTGTCGCTGCAATTTCAGATGTCGACATAACTTTCTTTTGGGCAGAAGTGGATGAGTAGTTGTCATAAGCTATGGACCACTAAAAACTCTAGTCCCCACGCCCAAAAATATTCAGCGTATCTCCACAGAAATGTTGTCGAGCTGCAACAATAGGTGATGAGAACGTTCCTTTGCTTCCTCGTTTTATTTAAAATGGACGTTGCAAAATCATAATATAATCTCCGGTAAATCTTGGTTTAAGGTGTTTTAATGGGAGATGTCCTCGGCCTTTTCGCCTTTTAATGCCAATCTTTTCCAAGCTAATAAAAGAGTAATCAATTTGCACTGGGAAAGTGTGCGAAGATGGTAGGGAAATCGAGAAAGTATGGAAAAGCGGGGAAAACATTGCCACCTATGTAATATACCTGGATCTTGACAAAATCAGGTTTAAGTTAGAAGATAATTTGTTATATTTACTTAAACAATTTTCATATTATTTTTTTTATTTTATTAGTGTTCTTTGTGGCCCAAATGCAAACTATGTTCAAATTGGAAGGCTAGAGCAACATTTTCATATGCAAGCATATTCTCAAATATGTGAACCTGTAATATATGCACAATACTAAAGAGGGGCATCATGTCAACAACTTTGTAGATAACAGCGGGCGAGCACAATATTGCATTCTTGCTATGATGATGCCTTTAAAAAAACTAAATTAACCAACATTTTTTGCGAATTCAAGATTGACAGAAAGAAACTAATCAGATTTCATAATATTCTCCCATTAATGCATTTTAATGGGAGATGTCCTTGAGCTTTCCGCTTATTAATGCCAATCTTTGTGAACATCTGTGGTGAGTTGTCACTAGTAAAATCATAGATAATTTGCACTAGAAAGGGGCGAAGGTGGCGGGGATGGAGGGGAGTGAAAGATTATTTGGCACTTTGGTAAAAGCAGTTGGTCGAACTCGTGATGTGAAGATATAGATGGATATAGAATTTCTGATTCCACAACCCGGGGAACCCACGAGCATATACATGTGACTATGTATAGAAGTATAAAGGGATAATAGAGGGGAAGAAGAAAAGGGGAAATGTAGAAAGTATAGAAGAGAAAAACAAAGGGATTAATAAACTTTATGCATCACAAAACAACACTTGGTCTTAAGTATGGAAAGGCGGGGCGGTCAGACGGAGTTATCATAGGCAGAGTGAGGCTTGCGAGTTCAAGGAGTCTGCGGATGAATTGTAGATAACCATATTTTTGGGTGCAATATGTATATCCAAACACGGGGCATGGTAGTTCGATAATGCATTGGGGGAACCCGCAGCTATAAAATTGGCTAAGTGTGGAAACGAACTGGGAAAATATCAACCATGGGAAAAATATTTTCAGCCATGGAATATAGTTGGAGCTCAACAGACCCTGGTTCAAGATAAAAGAGATGTTGTTTATATCTATCTCAATAAGCTATAGACAAAATATATGACTTGGCACATTTATATGCAAGCATTCAGATGGAGTCATCATAGGTAGACTGAGGCCTGGGGGTTCGAATCTGAAGTCAAATTGTAGATCATCGAAGTTTCAAGTGCAAGATGTATACCGCAAACACGGGGCATGAGAGTTTGATGGCACCTACGCAAGAACTTGTGGCCATAAAATTTGCCAACTATGAAAACGAACGGCGCTCAGTCGGACTCCTGATGTAAAGATATAGATGGACGTGGATTATATCACTCCGTCGTGCTGGGAACCCGCGAGCATAGACATGGGACCAAGTATAGTATTAAAAACAGATAATAGAGTGGAAGAAGAAAAGGGAGAATGGATAAGTATAGAAGAGGAAAAAGAAAGGGAGGAAAGAAATGTATGCCTCACAGAACAATGGTTAGTGTGATAATTATCAAGCGATAGAAACACATCATTTGTGGGAAAAGCAAATAGCTGGACAAATTGGACAACGTATGCAGATTAGAGTTTCTTTGTAACCATACCTCTTATTCTCATGCATATGCATTGTATTTGTTGCGGCACATTACACTCCAGCTTT
Source organism: Picea abies (assembly GCA_900067695.1). Lineage (NCBI taxonomy): Eukaryota > Viridiplantae > Streptophyta > Pinopsida > Pinales > Pinaceae > Picea > Picea abies. The sequence continues at coordinate 7,364 of CBVK0101313828.1, read as the reverse complement.
TTCAAATGTGGCATATAAGGCTCCATCCTTGTGCCCAATAATTGTGTTCTTGTTTCAATGTGGAAATACAGAGAATACAATGGACATGAAAGCAAGTTGCTACGTAGGAACACATGAAAAAAAAAGATGGAGTACAAATTTATTTATTTCAAGATAGCAGCACAGAAAAGAGAATTGACATGAAGACAAGTTAATGTACAGGAAGATATGGAGTATCCAAGGAGAAAAAAAAACAGATTTGCAAACCAGTGCAACAAATACAGACAGAGTAAATGAAAAACTATTGGATATGGAACACGGGTAGAAATATGCAACTTTGCATGGATTCTTCTACATTTATGGTTCAGAGTTATTTGTCATGTCCAGTTTTCCTATTTGTTTCTATGAAAAAAAGTACAAAACAAAATGGACATGAACATAAGTTGATATGTAAAGAAAAAAGCAAGGAATATGTATATAGAGTAAATAAAATAAAAATATAGTATAAAATAGATGTGACACTGTGCGCGGGTTGGCGGACTCACGGGTTCACATTTATAGCCATGCTTATGTATCACGAGTCCGATCGAACCCAACATGAGATTTAGTAATCTGTAGAATATTATAACATTTTACCAATATTTATAGTAATTTATATAATGCTATAATTTATCAAGAGTTCGACCGACCACTTCCTCATTCCATGCTTGTGTACAAATAGAGTAAATTACATTGGTGAATAATTTTTGAAATTAAATTTTTGTCTCCACTTGCCAAACAAATGAAATAGCTAATTTTTTAAAACTAAATTGGACAACTTGGATAACGTATGCAGATAAGAATTTTTTGTAACCATACCTCTTAGTCTCAACCATACGCATTGTATTTGTTGTGGCACATTGGACTCCAGTTTTTTCAGATCTGGCACATAAGGCTCCATTCTTGTGCCCAATTATTGTGTTCTTGTTTCAATGTAGCAATACAAAGAATACAATGGACATGAAAGCAAGTTGCTACGTAGGAAAACATGAAAAAAAAGATGGAGTACAAATTTATTTTATTTCAAGATAGAAGCACATAAAAACAGAACTGACACAAAGACAAGTTAATGTACAGGAAGATATGAAGTATCCAAGTAGAAAAAAAAACAGATATGCAAACAAGTGCAAGGAATATAGACAGAGTAAATGAAAAACTGTTGGATATGGAACACGGGTAAAAATATGCACCTTTTCATGGATTCTTCTACATTTTTGGTTAAGAGTTATTTATCGTGTCTAGTTTTCCTATTTTTTTCTATGAAAAAAAGTACAAAACAAATTGGACATGAACATAAGTTGACATGTAAAGAAGAAAGCAAGTAATACGTACATAGACTAAATAAAAGAGAATAAAAGGAATAGAGTAATAGATAGTGTTAAAAGAATGTAGTGTTTTTTTTTGTTTTTTGTTTTTTTTTGGTCCATCCATGATTGTGTATATATAAAAAAAAAAAATTGCAAAAAAATTGTGTGCCCAAAATCAATTACAAAGCAGGGAAAACTAAGAAGTTGGATATCTCGATTTTCTATAACAATATACACATATATGCTTTGAAGCATAGAAATATGATTTTGCAATATGTTTGATGTATATTTCATAATTCAAGTGCAATACCAATTGTATGGTGATCAGACCAGTATGTGTACAAACCAGGGAAAACTAAGAAGTTGGATAATTTGGTTTTCCACAACAAGCTAGACAGATATGCTTTGAAACATAGAAATGTGATTTTGCAATATGTTTGATGTATATCTCATAATTCAAATGCAATACCAATTGTATCGTGATCAGACCAGTATGTGTCTAAGATAAAGATGTTGTATTGAGAAATGAGCACATTCGACCATACATGGTCAATAAGCATGTTTTGTACATGGCTTGTGTTGTTCAAAAGAAAGTGGAGACTGTATTTTCACATTTGGTTTTCCAATTCTTTTGTTCTGGCATTATTTTGTAGCATGTCAATATTGAAGTCTCCTACAACGAAAATGGTTTTGTTTAGATGCAAATGGTCTAATGCATTAGAAAGAAAATTTAGTATGTTGGAGAATGTTGCATGGGGAGCAGCATACAGATTCAGTGTTGCAATTTCTGGTCCATGGAAAAATACTTTTGCAATCACCATCTCAACATTCTTTTCCTTGAAATGTATATGCTCCAAAATTGTTGCATGTTTTTTCATCAATATCATCACCCCATGTGTAATGTAACTTGGTATGCAATTGTGATTTGGAAATTGTTTGTTTTGCATGCATAATGCCATGTATGTTTCCTGTAGGCACAAAATATCGGATTGCATTGTGTCATAGTCATTGAGTATATCATCCATGTGTGCATGTAAGATGTGCGTGTTAAGCGAGAGAATTGATACAGACGAGTTTGTCTATATGGATTGGTAATCATACTGCAGATGCCACTTTGCAGTAGTCCTGAGCCGTTGCATTTCAATATCAACTTTATGTTTGACTTTGAAGTTATCTTTTGTAAGAGGACTTAGTAAATACAAGGAGTCTATACTTCTGACATGGGACAGTTTTGTGTACACAAGTCCATGTATTTGAATTCCAGCAGGCTGAAATGCAACACTATCAAGTGTTAGTCCTTGTGATCTGTGGATTGTACGTGCACATGCAAATTTAATTGGAAACTGTTTTCAAATCTTCAGTCGACCTGTCTTTGTTGATGTCGATACTGGTTTTGATATTTGCAAGATAGGTATCTAGTCACTTGCAATGTTTGAATCATATAGATAAGCCAATTTGTTTGTTCGTCGCTTGCCTATATGCGGTTCGTGGAACTTGATCAAAAGGACATCAAGTATTTTTTTTTTGGTATAGCCTTTGAGTATTCCATCTACACCATTGACCAAGCCATCCTATGAATCATAGTTGCGGGTATATATTTCAACCAGCATGTCTAATTTCAGGACAAGTTGCAAAGGTAAAGTGGTTGTATGTTCATGATGTGGCACATTTCCATGGTTGTTTTCTTCTAGGTCAATTGTATTGATGGTGATTTCATTTCCAGGCATTAGCGATAGCATGTACTTGTTATGCATTACAACATCCCTATTTGTGTAGAACAGGTAAGGGAAGGTTGGGTCTGTTGGTGCGGGTCACAAGTACCTCGAATTGATATATGTTAAGTCGTCATTTGTTTGGTTGTTTGTCCGCATTCTATTCAAAATTGCAATAAATGTTTCATTTGTCTGATGCATTGTAGTATGCAATTCAAAGCATTTAATATTGTCTCTTCATAATTCATGCATCATTGTTTGCTGGTTAACCGTGGGTTGTTCAAATATCAAAGAATCTTAGATGGGTTGTGCCTGGTAAAGATCTCCACAGAATATCATGTCAATGTTTCCAAAGTATTTTGTGTGCACATGTTTTATGCTTCGTAGTTGGTTGTCAATGGAATACAATAAGTGACTTCCAATCAAAGATGCCTCATCTATAAAGACAAGTTGCAGTTCGTCATAAATCTTAGACAAGGTATCTAACAGTTCCTTGTTGAGTGGAAGAAATTGTGACTTATTAAAAGGCATCAAAAATGTAGAGTGGATTGTTGTTCCACCTGCATTATATGCAGCCTTTCCTGTGTATGCAACTATTAGGCCCTTTGGTTTCATAGGACCAGACAAATCTTTTGAATCATATATTCGTATAAGAATTTGGAATAGTGCTTTCATTGTGAATGTCTTGTATGTTCCTTCTCCGCCTGTAAGGAAAAAGTGCACAGGAGTGTGCATGCTCAAGTGTTTTTTAAGCGAAATGTCATTTAGAATTGTTTGTTGTTCTCGATTCAACAGACGCCTGATTTTGTGGTATTCATTATTTTCAATAAGGAAATGATGTTTTGTGACTTGAAAACCAAGATTGATACATTTTTCAATGATGCATGCCCGAGGACGAGGCAAATCTGCTTGCAAGTCATAGGACTCGCAGGGAGTTCTGGTTGTTTTTCGGTTTCTAAATGTCTCATCAATATTGTCAGGGTTTTCTAGTTCATTAACTGCACTTTCTAGATCACCCCATGTTGGATTAACATTGTAAGAAATCTAGATTCATTGGTTTGCACTATAGTCTCAGAGGCAACATATGCAGCCTCCCATATAGGGAAGTTATGTTTTAATGTGTTTTCGTTTTCATCGAACGGAACGTATAACAATATTTTTTCTCTACAATAGTTTTCATAGTCAGTATGTTTGTTGTATTTGACAAACCATATCACGGAGGTTTTTTTTCTTTTTGATATGAGTGCACCATTTTTTTTGTAATGCGATACGAATTTTGCTAAGCATATATGCTTAATAGGAGATGAACGTTGGAGGTAATAATCAATAATAGAGCGACATAGCACATCCTCGGAATTGTCAGGTTCTTGTTCTAGAAAAGATGGTGGTTTAAGCACAAATGTGTGTTTCTCAAGTGGAGATGTGTTTATGAAGACACATTTTCTTGAACAACAATTGAGGGGCAGAGAAAGTGCAATGTGGATTGCTTGTTGAGCATACATTTGTTGAAGATTAAGTAATGTATTACCAAATGTACGTATCGTTTGTATAACATCAATATGACTTCTTTCATGTTCTTTGTGTATTCTTCTGAATGCACTTTTCATAGATTAGTCAACCTTTGTCATATATGAGGTACAGCACGATGCTACAGCATATGCATTGAGGACATGTTGCACATCTGTATTTGCATTCCACATAATTGGCATGTCCTTGGAGAAACTGTTGTTCCAGATATGGGAAAGTTTTCGTTTAAGGAAAATTGTTGGTTGTTTAAGTATACATTATATGTCTTGGATGTACTCATCTTCTGTTAGATTTAGTTGTGTCAAGAAGTCATTGAATCTCATCAACTCATCAAACTCTCGTTGTTCTAGAAATACGAACAAGGATTTAGATTTCTCAATGACAACATTGTCCTCTAAACTAAGTGGCTCTATGATTCTTGTTGTTCTTATTGGCGACATGGGGAAGTTGTATTTGCAATGTGAGTTTTTTTGTTTTTTACAACTTTTTGTATGACAATGTCTATGAACTTTGGCAAGTTCTGGATCCAAATCATGGGTTTCATATTATGTATTTGTCCACAAACTGCTCAATCTGTGAGTTGTTGTCAGCTTCATAGAGAGGTGCACCCTCTATCCACAATAGTGTGTGGTCATGCTCATTCCCCCTATTCTGGAATTCAGCCACAAAAAAGTAGTCCGATATTTTTCCGAAAAATGTTTCATCATGGCATATCAATTGTCTTAAAGCATTTATTCTATGTCTATAGTAGTGAGTACATGTCATTGGGTCTTTTATTATGAGGTAGTCAATGTCATTATTTTCCAGTGTATCAGTTTGTTTTTTACATTTCTTGTTCCTATGTAAGTCAGATACCGTAGCCACCAATGGATCCCAGCAATGCTCTGCACTTGTAAACGTGATGAAAAATGTTGGCTGTCCCAATTGTCAAATCATTGCAAAAATAGTTTTTTTGTTTTGTTGCAAATACTCAGGAGAGATGTGAATGTTTTTTAAATCTATGTATTCAATATCAGATTTCAGGATTTTTTCTAGGTTTACTTTGTACTTGACATCCTTGGCCAAAACCTTTATTCCTTGTAACTGGCCTTTTCTTATTCCCACCCACATGCAAGACAACACGTGTTCTATTATTATGTGCATTGTTTTGAAAAACAAATTTGTTATGTGACAGGAGAAGTCATCGCTTTAATGTAGCATCTCCCATCGAACTATTTTATGGTAACTGAATCATTTTGTAATGTCACTGGGACATGGATCTCCATAGAACAGTGTTGGAAAGTTCATCTCCTCAACAAATTTGTCCTTGAATATTCCAAGTGGATGTTGCCCCGCAGCAGGTGCAATTTCGACAATCTTGTCTTGCAAGTCATGAATACGTTGTGAATCAGTGAATACATGTACCAATGTCTCGGCAGGTGTTTCATTCTTCGATTCATCACTTGTATCAAATTCACTAGTAGTTTCGAGAGTCTGTGCAGAGTTGTCATCCTCTTCTCCAAGAACATTGTTCCAGTTCCCATTTATACAAATGTTCTATGCTTTGTACAGGGCCCTCGAACATAATTATGTTAATGCTTTCATGACAACATGCACACGCACTTTACCTGTCTGATATGCATTTTTGTATTGCAAGTGTCTTTTGAGAGCCACATCAATTGTCATTGTATCGCTAATGAATTGTGGCAAGGCTTTTTGCACAAAATCTAGTTGGAAAGGAACATTAATAATTGATCATGTTAAGCCCATTTGGGGTTGTTTATAGCCCCAGGGTCTTATTTGTGCAAATGCAGTTCATAGAGAAACAAGTCTCTCTTCAAGTTCTGTAAGTGCACTTACATCTGGCAGTGGTGTATTACATCTTATTTGGTCATGGGTTGCAAACTGTGGTAGTTTTCCATTTTCAAGCAATCGTTTGCATGGAAGACAAATTTTTCCACTTGAAAATGTTTTATCATTTAGTGTCAAGCGGAGGTATTCTGCTTCCAAATCAGGCGTGAAAGACTTAATTTTTTTTACGAAATTCAATTGATCGCAAATTGCACATGCAATGGAAGGAGTGTCTTTGATTTTTTTCATATAGGTCTATCTTTCATCTTTCTTCCATAGGGAAGTATGCATAGAAAGTGTTTGCTTGTTTTCATTGGTAGTAGTGCATGGTGTTGGTTCTGGCCCACAAAATGTGATGTTTTCCTCTCAAACAGTGCCATGACCATTGTGGGCTAAGTTATTGTACATGTTTATGTTGTGTTGTGCACAAACAATCTTTTTTAGGTTGTGATATGTCAATTTCTCTCTAGAAGGAAGTGTAGTAATGTATTTCTTTCTTTCACGTATGGCCTTTTTCAAGTTGTGATAACTTAGTCTACGTTTCTTGTTCAAGGCCAGGATGACCTCATGGAAACTGGATAAGTTTCATTTTGATTAAATAGGATGTGACGGTTATGAAAATTCGATGTAGTTTGGCTAGTATTGACACTAGACCCTGAACCAGTAGTATTTCCTATACTACCAATGTATTTTTTTCTCTCACATATGACCTTTTTCAAGTTGTGATAAGTTAGTCTACGTTTTTTGTTTAAGCCCTGTATAGCCTCACCACAACTGGGACAAATTTCACGTATGATCTTTTTCAAGTTGTGATAAGTTAGTCAACGTTTTTTGTTTAAGCCCCATATGGACTCATCGCAACTGGGACGAGTTTCATTTTCATTAAATAGCATGCCACGCCTATGCAGATTCAATGCGGTTTGGGTGGCATGGACAGTGGACCCTTGTAAATTCTAACCTTGTACAATAT
>CBVK0101313823.1:0-10209 GCA_900067695.1 Picea abies | reverse complement strand
TATTCAAATAGAGAAGCATATCTTTTACGGCGTGTTACGCCCACCTAAGAGCACAATTCAAAAATCAAATTTTTATCCAAGTTCCCATTCTACCCAAAACTACAACATTATTTAAGATTTGGCACAAGAACCTTGTGCTATGTTGATGCTTGAAGTTCTACAAAAAATTCCTAGCCAACGTAGAACCCTTTTGTTAGCTATTGGACATGTGGACCTAACTACATCTAATATTATTATGTTTAAACTGGAATATTTCAAATCAAGGCTCTCCCACCACCTAACATTCCAAATTCACACCATAATTCATGGGAAGAATATCCATCATACTATTTTGGATGAAGGAGCCTCAACTATGGGAAGAATATCCATCATACTATTTTGGATGAAGGAGCCTCAACTTGTGTCATGTAGTTATCTTGTTGGAGGGCAACTAGATCCCCTGAACTCAACCAGTCTCCCACTACCCTCAAAGAATTTTATGGACGTGGCTTCAAACCTTATGGATTCTTACACTCTTTAGTCATGGAGTTGGGGGAGAAAACCATTTCTATTGACCTAGAAGTGTTCGATGAATCCCTTGAATATAAATTATTGCTTGGTCGTAGTTGGTTTTATGTGATCACCTATGTCACATATTTGGTCTTTCGCCTCTTGCAATTTCCTCACCAAGGAAAACTTATGAAGATCGACCAACTTGATTACTGCACACCCTAAATTCATAAAAACATTGTTAATAATATCCCTTTCGTAGTACATTCCAATATTGAGTATGAGAGTGTGGGGGTTGGTCTCCTCAAGTATTCCTCTCTCATGGGATTCTTTCCCTTGTTTTCCCTTGATCCCCTGCATCTAGTTTCCATGATCAAAATTCTTTCAGCTACAGTGAAACAATATGCTAAATAATTTTACTCTTGGGTAATACCTAGACCATCTGAACTTGAATCACTAGGTGACACCATGCCACTTATTCCATCATAGGTTGCATATCATGCAATTCAATAAAAACACCTCGCTCCAATTGAATCGAGTCTTCCACTTGATCTAGTACATGAACCTTCATTTTCTCTTACTGTCTCAGTTAATCCTCTTTCTTCCTCCCTCTATGGTGAACCTATTCTTATTAGTAGCCAAGAAACTAATTGGGTGCAAACGAAGATTCAACAAACCAAATAAGTCTTGGGGGAACGTCTCCAGCCTCTGGAAATCATATTGGATTTAAGTCACTAGGTTATTTTGATTATGCCAGGGGGAATGTACCAACCTCTCGACATCATGTTGGGAAAAAACCCACCAATAGGTATCACTCAAAGTACCAACCTATGGACATCACATTGGAAAGAAACTCATCAATTGGTATCATTATGAGCATAGTTCATTTTTAGTTTCAAGATCATTAAAAAATGAAACCAACATCGAGCACAATTTCATTCTTTGTTTCAAGCTTGTTAAAAAATGAAGAAAACACTTCAAGCATAGTCCATTATTTGTTTCAAGGTCATTAAAAAATGAAGCAAACATATTATTATTCTCCTAATGGTTGTGCTTGCTACTGCTTTGCTTCTATTTGTCATCTCGCTTGCTTATGACCATTGAAATTATGCTTGATGTTTCTCCCATTTTTCAGTTACCGCTTATGACCATTGAAATTATGCTTGATGTTTCTCCCATTTTTCAGTTACCGTCAAGAGATACATGTTGTTGTAAGTGGTCCTCGCTTTCTATGTCTCCTTGCTACATCCTATCACAGTCATTTCTTAGGATTCATTTCACTTGTTGGAACTTAGTTGCATGCCATGTGTTTTCTCTAGACGAGCTTAGTATTTGTTTTTTCTCATGCTTGTAAATACATGAGAATAAGTTACCAAGTAAACTTTTATCACTTTTTTGGGATCGTAAAAACTATACAAAAAATGAACTCTTTGGAGTCTCCATTAATCTCTTTTCAGACTCTCTAAACATGAAAATATTGTCGGGTGATTTTGTTTCCTTTAACACTCATTAAAAGGATCTAAAAGGGTGTCTATTTGATGTAATTTTAACGATTTTTTCAGACCAGATGGACTAATAACAAAAAAGAAATAATCTAGTCAATATTGACTAGAAGATTTATTTCTTGTATTGTTTTATACTTTTTCGGTCTCGAGGGACTAAATTTATGAAAAATAAAACCCATGGAGTCTTCTTTAAGTTATTTTCATCTCTCGAAATGTAAAAAGAGTGTTGAGACTACATTCTCCGAGATCGTAAAATTATACATTGTAGGACCCATATGGGATCAAACCCCTCCTTCTTTAGGTTCATTAAACATGTGATGATGGACTCATCAAATATGAGCTATACTAAGAATCTGTTACCCTCCTCAAGATTGTTAAAAATAAAATAGGTACTCTTTGTTCATGGTGGGGGGGAATGGAGGGAAGTGGGCCATTTTTTTGGAAAGCATTTTGGCAGATGTTTGTTGTCACCCTCGAACATGGATCCTATTTGTTTCTTGTCTTACAGTTGGGTAATTTCATTGTCTCCAAGTCATACCAATCCTATGAATCATTATACTCCTTCAACCCACCTAAAGAGTTCCCCCAATTATCATTACACTATGTTTTGTTCTATCTCTCGATCGATTCAATACTTCCAAATCATTTTTCATGACTCACAATGTTCAAGAGAGTTCATCCAAAATAAACCACTCCATGATATTAAAAACCTTCATAATCATGTCATTGTGTGCTCATTTAATCCATTATCTTATATCTCTTTTCTCTGTCAGTTTCTTTTCGATGATGGGGGACACATAATGGCCCTCCTTCAACAAGTTTGTTCCTATCGAATTCAACACATTATTTGGGAATTAGACTTAGATATAGGTTAATACCTTGGAACCTTCATGCCCCAATGGAAGGTCTCCTCTCTTTCGAAAATAGGTTTACATCATTGAAATTTGATCGAATGATTCCATGAATGTTCGACCTCAACTCATTTATTTACATTCATTGGAATGTACTAGGGTACCTTGGGAATCATTGTCATCATTGGATATTTACCTCACACTTGTTAACGATATACATCAATGACCAGTAATCAAATGGTTTCTACCATGTTCAATATCAACACATCTATTCACATGACTAGAATCATACAATTTCAGGATTAGGATGAAGACCCTGATAACTCCTCAAGAACTCACATGTATTATGTTCCTCACCTAGGTTGCGATGGAGATTATTTGAGTACTTAGAGTATTCTTGTATGGCCATCATGTTGGTGTTATAGAAATGCATGCCTCACCCCATGCAATCTTTCATAGAGGGCCTTTTTCCATTTCCCTATGCAAACTTGAAGTCCCTTTTTGAAAACCCCAGAGATAAAAACATGATTTTTCCACATATATGTGCCCTGCCTATATTACAACATGTGTATATGTAGGTTGCACCAATACAACCCACGTACATCAGGGAATGTCCCCAAAATTAAAAAATGGTTTTAGGTTTCCATGTCACATCATGAGATCAATGATCCTTGGCCTTCCATATACTGGAAACATTCTGACTTGGCCCTTCAGTTCCACTTGAAGGCTATAAGTGGGCCAAATCGAAGCTATAGAAAAGAGGAGAAATAATTCAACTTTGAGAGAAAAGTTCCTCTGGATAAATTATTCACTTCATATTGAGTCTGGATCCATTTGTCCTTTATGTCTGAACACATTGTTCATCCCCCAATATTTTCCATTATTGATTGAGAACTCCATTGTCTCTCTTATATGAGATTACCTTTGGTGGAGGATTGAAGTGGTGGAGGCCCAGCTGGAAGGAACTTAGTTTCTCGGTTCTGAACTATGCCAACATGAAAGTTTGTTACTCATTCACTTCTGATGATTATATATTAATAGAAATACTATTTTCTCTTCCAATTAATATCTCACAAATATTTGAATTGTTATTACATGGGCATATTTGTTATGAATATTGATAGATTATGTTATTGAATGTGCTAACATTATATATTATCACCATATTCTTGCGTTGCTTGGTTGTTGAAGAATAGTTGTAGGTATATTGCTTTGGGTCAAGTGCTCAATGGTGGACTTCATCAAATGTATGGATGAGGTAGGCCTCTTATATTGTCTTGCTAGCATATTTGTTTATATAGAATACTTAAGATTAGAGTTGATTTATGCATTTGTTTCCATCTGTTGTGTCACATATATATTTATTGTGTCACATAGATCCACTTTGTATTGGTATGCGGCTATGTTTTTGTCATATATTAGATCTCCCATGTATTATTTTGTGGCTACGACTTGATCACATGATGGAAGGTATGGATCCACATTTTATCTTTGGTGTCCATATCCTTAGTTAGTGATTTCATGGATCCACAATGTATTGGTCGGAAACCATGCTTTGAGTTAGTTTATTCAAAGTGTGGGTATGCCTACCTTAGGGATGATACATATATATTGTTTGATGTTTGTTTTCAGATTCCTCTAAGATCTCCTATATCAACACCCTTACGTACACATTTTTTTAAGTATTTCCGCCATCAATTTCTCTTCTAACCTCATTCTTTAGGGGGCATCTGTTACACACCTATTTTCGCCTTACCAAGTGTCGCACTTAATTTTCATAATTTCATCACCATGAGGGAGTGTTTTTCATAATCCCTAGACATGTTGGAAGGGAAACCTATCATTTGGAGGTCGAAATACTAGCTTCCAACTTGATTTTTTGGCCTTTTTTTAGGATCATCGCCCCTTTCCCATATGGAGAGGGGAATAAACCTTGAACATCGTTCCTTGCCCAATTATAGGTGAGCAATAACCTCTCCCTGTGCTTAGTTCTAGGGGGGGCGATGAAGTAGTTACAACTATCATTCCTTATTTTGAGAGTTGGTTTCCAGGAGATTTCAGTTGGTTAGAGGTTGGTTCGAGCTGCCCTCTATCCAAAGCATTGTAAATCTTTTTTTCCCCAGATAAATCCTCATTTGATCCCATCCTATCCTCAAAATTATCCTATGTTTATGTTACCTCAACTCCTATATAATGAAGGCCATTCTTGGGTGAAAGAGGGGGAAGAATTCTCGACTATCATACTGTTGATCTTGTGATATTCAAGGGGTTGGAAAAAAAAACTTGGGGGATTTTTTTTGACATCGACATTAAGGTTGTAAATGATTCACTATTTATTGTTTTCCATAATATAACTTGGCTTGTTCCCCTCATGTTGATATTATTCACTATATGCATGTCTATTTTTTTCCTAATTTGATATATATAGATATATTCTACTTAACAATATATAGTGGAAGAAAGGAGGTATTTATTTTTTCCTTGTAGGACTTCTCTTGCACAAAGAACTTGGACATCAAGATCAAGGGTTGGAGCAGTGAAGACAACTGACAGAAAAGAGGTAATTCATATATCCTTCTCTTCTCATTATGATTGTTGACATATAGAGTAGATCTAGAGGGGAAGTATAAAACCATTTGTTTCTTTCTATATTGGAGAAAATGAGTATTGATCCAAGGGGGTTTCCACCTATCCGTAGAGGAAAATTTTCCAAAACACTTATGGACCACCATCTCTTGTGGATTCATAGCCCCATCTCGAGGGTGTATTGTTGTTGAGAACTATAACAACATGACTACAGTTGGGAGGAACATCCATCCTCTATAGCAGGTTACACATTTTATAAGATAATTGTTGTTATTTGTTGTGCTTATGTATGTATAATGTTAATATATTTGTTGTGCAATTTACTATGAACTGTATTTTGTTATTATTTCTTTCTAGGATTAGAATGAAGAATTAAAATCCTTGTTTATGTGGTTGAATGTTACAGTACATTATTTACTTGTTGCTATGCATAGTTAAGAAATTGTATTTACATTTTTAAGCAACATAGATAGTTGCATGTGTATGAATGTCATGTTGTGGGTTATTTCCACATTTTGAGTGAGTATCGATTTTTTCTTGGTTCATTTTAGTAGTTACATGACCTAACTAGTGGTTTCATATGTTACAGAGTGGTAATAAAGCTTATGGTTCAACATTGGACATGTATGGGACAAGAACCACTGCAGATTTGGGTAAATTTGTTGTTGTAGACTTTGGTCTATGTGAATTTTGGGGATATTCAGGAGAAATTCATAGTGAAATCCCCAAATTCATGATCAAGATTAACATTTAAATGAATCAAAACTGTTTAATAGGTTCAATGGAGCCAATATTCAAAGTTGTAGAGTTAAACTCGACCTAAAACGTCAAAATATGAGTTTTAATGGTCAATGAATAATCTAGATAGATTTGATGAATCAAAGGCTGAGAATACGTTCAATCGCGAGATCATTGACCCAAATTCATTTTAATAAATTTAAAAATTCATAATGTTTCGACCATTTGAAAGGTTGAGTAGATCAATGGACGAAATTCAATTTTCGGGATTGGGAAAATGAGAAGATTGGCACTCTAGATTCATTAGAGAATTGGGTTGAAGTTCACCTACATAATATTCTAATGGACAATGGTTAGATCGATGAGTTTTGTGAAGAGTTGGGTTTGTCCAAAAGAAGTCTACGATCACTGACGGTCGATGGTTGAGAATCAATAGATTTTGGAAAAAGTACCATGCATACAAAAGAAATATCCGATGGCCAATGGAATATGGTCGGGTGTCATTAGAAGTTGGGTGAAGTTTGATAATATCAACATCCAAATTACTAATATCATTTTGAATGGAATATCAAATATCCAAATTCATTGGGATTTTAATAAAAAAAATTCTAAGTGTCGAAATTCGCCAACAAAATTCATCGATGGTCGATGGAAGATGATCAAGGATAGACAAAATTTGGTGAGAGTTTTCATTTGAGTGAGAGAAATCTTCAATCATCGATGGTTGATGATCAAACATTGAATGATTTAGCAGATTGTTTTAAGTCTTCCAAAAGAAGTGGTTGATCATCGATGAAGGAAAAGAGGATGATGATGTCATTATCCACATGTCATGCCACATAAGAATCCTTTTGTCATGCCACATCAACCAATTTGATACCTTGGGGTGACGTTTCATTCCACATCAACATCTACGTGTCATTTTTCATCAGCATAGTTTCCATGTTAACAAAGAGATGGTCGATGGTCAATGATCGATCGTTGGGAGATCAATGGGAAAGTTGGTTTACAATATGAAATCAATGATATTTGATCACTGACAAAGAGTAGATAAACAGTTCATATTTCCCATGATTTGAGATCGACAAATCAAATTTAAAAGGTTGTTACAACAATAAAACTACCAAATATTTTAATAATTTTGGGGGGTTTTGATGGTCACGAACTTGTTGGATGATTTTGAGGCCCTAAATGATGTTTTTAGGAAATGAAAGACCCACAAGAACAGAGTATACCATGGTACAATCAATCTCTATAGATTAAACTAAAGGACTCAAAGAGATATTTCCAATGAGCTATTTTGGGTGCAAACTAGATCGTGTATGAGAAAGTTACAACTAAAACAGTTGAGATAAAATTTTGGCACCGAATTAAATTTAGCGAGAAAAAATCCTTACTCGGAATTTTGTTTGAGGAAAAAGAGTATTTTTTGGAAACATTATGAGCCATAGAAGATAGCCATAGAGCTATATTTGGGATCTAGGTATGTAAAAAAGTGTAAAAATAGAAATAAGACACTTGTAGCATACAAGGATAAATTGGGAAAAATAATCAAAACTTATATGGACCATAACATTCATCTTGGAGCTCATATTTGAGAATGTGAATATTTGATGGAACCTTGTTGAGGAGGAGAATACATATATCCACCGAGAATTTTGATTTGGGCAATAAAATTTATCAGGAAGCGATAAAAACGATTTATGTAGTAGTAAAAGAGTGGAGATTGCAACTTGTAAATGTTGTAACTTTTTTCTCAAAACTCTTAATGAGGCATGGGCATTGTTGGGCCCATGATATGATCGATTTTATGACAGTAATTAGATACTTTTGCCGAATGTATATATGTGTTTTTCATGTTTTGGAGAATTTTTTTGAAGAATTTTGTGCCAAAACGCTATGATCTACACCAGGTATGCATAATTTGTGATTTATGTCAATCTTGAGTATAATTCATTATGTTTTTATGTTTCCAAGAATATAATTCACATGTTTTCATGTTGCAGGGAAAAATCGCATCATGTTTCTACTTCTGATACTCCATCCGGCACTATTACATGCAGCGAACTTAAATTTTAAATTGTGGGAGCATGAAGTGGAATATGAAAAATCTGGCACATGGGTTTGTGCATAATATGCCCAATTAGGTCCCCTCCAAACTGTTTCCTGAAATTATGAATGGGTTTAAAGCAGTTCGTGGTTTTCAATTATGCATATGGTACCTAGTCTGACACTCTGTCCTGCATAAAAATGATGGGCGACTTGGCGGTTATGGTATCGGGGACTAGCAATGGGTGAATCAGGAACATGGGTTTTGCTCGTGCTTTCCCCCTTCAACTACAAAAATCTTGACAACTCGGTTTGGGTTGTTGAGCAGGGCAATTATTGTCTTGGTCCATTTCGACAGTTAAGGCACCATTAATGTAATTTGTTATTTTTAGAAGTGGTTCGACCCTCCAGTGGTCGACCACTTGGTCTACAAATCTTATAAATACCACCATGGTGTTCATACAATAGGGAGGAAGTGAAGAAGTCGTGTGTTAGAGGGAAAAGACAATTTCCCTCTGTTCTACCATTTTCATTTTGCCATAATTGTGTAAAACCTGCATTTTTAGTTTTGATGGTGAATTTGTGTTGCTGAAGTTCATGGTGTGCCTTTGAAGAGTAACCACGACTGTTGGGGGGCCCACCGGTAGTCTGGGTAACTATTCTATGAATTTTCTTGTAGATTAAGTAGCATAAATGTCTTTTTATTTTTTTTCCTGTATATGAAATGCTATTTTACTTCTTTGTTATTTAATTTGTTGTTTATGATTTAATTGTTTTAATCTAGTTTTGCAGGTTGTTACGAGGAATATTATTAATATGCAACAACTTTGTAGATGATAGGAACAATCTTGCAAGCTTAGGGACTAACCTTGTGTGTAGTTAGATGATAAATTAAGTTTTCTTTTATGCTGGAATAGATGATAAAAACATAGTTTTAGAATAGGTTTTTTATTCGTGATTTCTTTCATAGGGCTTCAGTGGATGGATAGTCATTAGGCTTTAGTTTTTAAATCTAGTTGCCTATCTAGTTGCTATGTAACTTCATTTACTTAATTTATCATTTACGTTTCTCATTTTCTTACTTGTCATATGCTGAAATGGTGTTTAATTTATGGTTTTAAGTATTTCTCGTTTTTGCAATTTGAATTCTTAAGATAGAGATAGTTTAATTTATTTCATGCAATATCATTTTCTTATATTTAGGCTACAATTTCAATTTGTAGTTAATGATTGAATTTAGTATAGTATCAGTATGCTTATATTAGTATATAATGCATTTGAATTTCGTAGATTAGAAGATAGTTTCTTTCTTTCATAGATTAGTTTTCTTTCTTTCATAGATTAGAAGATAGTTTTATTGTTGTTGTAGGATAGATAGTCTGCTTTCTTTAGTAGATTAAAATGTAGTTTCCTTATCATATATCAAGGATTAGTTGTTAGTTACTTTTTTCTTTCAATTTAGTAGATTTCCTTTTGTTCATTAGAAATAGTTGTGAAGATTAGTTTAAGAATAGAGTTCACTTGTCTCATAGATTAGTTAGTTTCTTATTGAGTTTACTTGCTTTAATAGGTTATTTTCTTACTTGTCTATTCTTTCTTTGATAGTGTAGTTGCTTGTCTATTTTCTTTCTTTCATAGGATAGTTGCTTATTGAATTTAAGTAGGTTAGTTGAAGTAGTTTTGTTGTTGCTATTTGCTTATTAGATGAATAGTTTTCCTTTTCTTATTGTTATGCTTAAATAGTTTTCTTTTGCTTATTATTATGATTGAGATAGTTTTCTTTAAGTAGGGTCTTAATTTGCTTTCCTAGAACTATCCATCGATCCCTTGTCCAAAGGTTACCTAGGTTACATAGTTGAAGTTTCTTAGTAGGTTTTTCCATTAATAGGATTTTCTTGAATAAATTATCCCTTAGATAGCCACTTCCTTCATTAGACTATACTACTACCAACCCTTCTACCTTGGCATATATTTTTCTACAACTCTAAGTT
>CBVK0101313818.1:0-21637 GCA_900067695.1 Picea abies | reverse complement strand
GAATGGAAATGAAAGAGGAAGAATTTTTTACTTACTTGTTCCAAGTAGGAGGGTTTTTTGTCCACCGTAGCTCCCAAAATTCACTCTTTTGATGAAGGGTTTTTTTTAATTTTTTGTTAATTTCCAATTTTCAATGGTGAAAATGAGTTGTCCACTTCTATTTATAGAATTTTTTGGCCCTTTTTCCCCTTTTTGGTCCCCTTTTTCACTTTTCCTGGCTTGGTGGCTACTCAATTTCGTTTTTGATTTATCTATTAGTCGTTCCGGTACTTTTCTCCTTTTGGTTTGGTGATTATTTTTTGGGATTGGTTACATTTTTGTCATCTTGTGGTAAAAGTCATTTTTTCCAACATTTTTCATATAATTTATAATTTCACTCCCACTTTCTTCATCTTGTTGTATTTTCCACTTTTTCATAGGATCGACCCCACCGAAGTGCAACACAGAACCTTCTTTGATGCTTTAGAAGTGTCATAATTAGGTGATAGATCATGCCTCTACATGGATGCACTAGGTAGATCCTTTGTTGCATTTTGGCATCCATGATGTCATTTTTTACTATAATCTTGGGAGTCCTTGATTAATCCCTTCATAATTATATATTGAATCCTCATTCTTCTTGCTAATCATCATTCTTCGCCTTACCCTCGGGACTCCATAATAAGCACGCTTTGTTGTCTTTCAATCTCTCTTTAAAATTCAAAAGAAACATCCAACGAGACTGCATTTATTATTTTTCATCTCGTCTAAATTAATTGATTAAAGTAGCCCCATGTAGTCTTCTTTAATCCCTTTTCAGACTCTCTAAATTGAAAATATTGTTGAGCGATCTTGTTTCCCTTCACACTTGTCAAACTCAAATTTGAAGGCACATCTGTCCAGTCATATTTTACCCCTTTTTTAGTCCTAATGGCTAATTTTATGAATAAAGGTATGCTCTAGGAGCTTTGGTTTGCTAGAAGAGTATTCTCAGGTGTAAGTTTAACCATTTTTTGGGCCCGAGGGACTAAATTTTTGAAAAAGGAACATTCTCCTTGGTTTTGGTTTATCACCTTTTTCAAGCATTGGATATTCTCTTATTGAAAATATTGTCGAGTGACCTTGTTCCTTCACACTCGTTAAAATTGTTCCAAAAGAACATCTACTTGGCATGAGTTTAACCCTTTTTCCATCCAATAGGTTATTGTGGAAAAAGGTATGCCTCAGGAGATTAGTCTCACAAAGACATTTCTCCTCAGTTAATTTTATACTTTTTTGGGCTAAGGAGACAAAACTTGGAAAAAGGTTTTGATTCCATAGTTAAGATCTTTTCAGACTCCTTAAAATTGAAAATGTAGTTGAGTGATCTTTTCTTTGTCACACTCATGAAAATGGTTTTGAAAAGATATATTTTTGGTGCAAGTTTAACCCTTTTTTGAGCCAATTGGAATAACTACAAAAACATTACTCCCTGGAATTTTCTTTAACGTTTTTTGAGACTCTCTAAATGTGAAAAAACCATCGAGCTTACCTTCTCTGGGATTGTAAAAATTTACATGGAATGGGTCTTGTTGAGTCATGATTAATCGCATTGCAGGTCTCATATTTGTGTCTTTGGCCTAATGTCGGCTCCATGTTGCTCTCAATTGAACCTTTGAAGCATTCCTTATATGCAAGCCTTGCAACACTGTTGGCCATTGACCAAGTTTTGAGGAACGCTTGGTCATATTTGACCATTTTTTAGACTTCGACGACCTGTCAAAGATGGAGTGCCAGATGAAGCAGAGATCATGGGATCTCGGCCCACTTTCGGGCCCCTTTTTGGGTTTTGAGACAATGTAATGGGAAAGGGATGTCAACCTATGGGTTCATCCATGCTTAGGCCCACTTTTGTATGTATAAATAGATTTCTAAGCGAAGTAAGTAAGAGACATTAACCTATCTATGTGATGTAAGCTAAGTGCTAGTAGTGCTTTGTACATGACTGTGGAAGGGTTACAGAGCCAAGTGCAAGTTATTATAGAGATTATAGAAGGATTTGTGCTACGACGTAAGGAAGAAGGATCTAGTGAGCTGTGTAGATCTTTTGTCCTGTGCGCAGAAGGGTTTTTGATGACAGTTTGTTGTAACTAATTGAAGATATTAATAAAGAAGAAGAGTTGGTGGACATAGCCCCAGGGTGGGGGTGAACCACATACCTGTTGTGTTTCTCTACTTGGTGCGATGCATCGATGTGTTTCTATGTGATGCATGTTAGATAGATCCAATGTTGCTTTGTGCCTAATCATGTGAATGAATGCTAGATATGACCTCTATGGATATGCTTAGTGCTTGAATCTGCTAGATCTAATATGTTCCTATTATGTTAAGTGTTATTAGATGATGGAGATCATTGCATAATGTGATAATCTGTAATTAGGGTACATCTGTGTTGTTACTAAGAACCTAATATTGATGAAGGCTAATTGATAAGTGCTCTGTTATGTGTTATAATCACAGATATGTGTCCCATCTAAGGTTGCAAACATCTGAGTCCTACAACAACCCCTACCTCTACCTCGGGTGAGACTTCATCTGCTTTGCAGGTGTTGCCAAAAGGGCTAGTAGTTAGGGTTTTGTTGGTGTGTTGTTATAGCATTGAACCCTGGCTCTGCCCCTGTGCCAACAAACACTTTCTTCCTTTCTGATCTGATGCCTTAACCCATGGAGGAATTTTCCTCTAGTGTCCTTATCCTGCACGTGTCTCCCTTCCTTGAGAATTAGTATGTTCAATGCGCTTGGAAATAGTTTTCTTACTTGCAACACTCGTTCCTCCTTTGTAACATAGAATTATTTTATTATTTTTCAAGCTTGTTAAAAATTGAAAAAGACAAAAAAATCAAATATTCCAAAAAGAGGGGACGGAAATATACATTCATTTTTTGGCAGAAAAGATAGTCTCCCTTGGAGAGAGCACATCCTTCCATTTGTTATTCAATCATTGGGATCTAGTATGACCTTAGGAAGTTTTTCTCGCTACATAGATTTGTGTCCTCCTCTGTTTGGTTACTCTTCCAAACATATGGAGAGTTTGTGATGCCTCCTACATCATAGACTTATGTTAATGTTACACTGCCTAAGTCTGATCATCTTTTGTCCTTTTGTCCAAGGGAAGTTTTACCCAACCTGAGTTGGCCTTTCTACTGTTTATCTCTTGACTTTCATGAGTCAACCATCCTAAGATTCTAGTCAAGTCTAGATCCAAAATCGATGAAGTTCTATGCCTGATCACTGTGATATTCTAGTCTTTTCTCGACGGATTGTCAAAGACCTCAGAGTAGTGAGTCTTACACTCCCATTGTATTCCTAACTGAGTTTTTAAGATATTTAATTCGTTGATCGAGCTATGATGACTTCATCTCTAGTCAGAGGCGTCACTAGATTCTTGAAGATGCATATTGTACTTGTATATCTTCGATTGATTTTGAGATGTAGATCCACTATGTATTGATAGCGGCTACACTTTATATATTTATATGACATGGATCTGTAGTTTACTTGATTGGACACCATGATTTAGTTCATCCCAAGCATGAGTATGTCCGCCTCATAGAGATAATTGTTGTTTTTCATATGAAACCTCCCGAACTCTGGTCCCGGCCTCACTCGGTTTCATGCATTCTCGCTGGTAAATATATTGTGATGTATTTTGGCCATCATTTTCTCTTATAACCTCATACATTAGGGGGCATTTTTTATAACCCTAAAATTCCCTACTCATGCATACATGGCATTGGCCTTCCTACTTGCATAATTTTCCAAATCATTGCTGAGGAACTCTATTTACAAAACTATTTTTGGAGCATGTACGTGCCCTGCTTCACTACTGCCTATTGGCATGTTTTGCAGGAAGCATGTTCTTGTCATTGATGAAAAGAACAACAACTACAATGGAAAATAGGAAAAGCATAAAATCAGGAAGAGAAGTGAACAGTAGGTAGAGATCAAAGCTCAGAAGGGAAAGCACAGTACATAAATGTGATCCGGATCAAAATCCTTGATCGTGGATCTACTTCAAGAGTATTCATGACTGTTGAATCAAATTAAGTGACGGATAGGATAAACGGGGAGAAAAATTTGAGATTTGAAATCCCTGAAGTTTGGAGAGCCGGAGTAAATTTCAGCTGTTAGATCATTCTAAAGTGGAAGGACAGGATAAGTTAGAAGAAGGGCACGCTAATATTAGCGGCTGATAATCGGGCATTCAGATCTATGGTCGACAGGGCATATCAGACCCCCCCAACCTTTCTTTCTTTAACCGTGGGGGGGGGTCCAAGTTGATGGTATTTCCCATGTGGGACCCTCATAGGTGTCACCTTCTTGTCAACTCGGACCCCCCTCGCTCATTACCACTTACTTCCTAATGCCCCCTCTGAGTAAACCACCAAACAACTCATACATGCCACCTCCCCAGTCTGACGTCACACTCCACTACCCACTACATGTCACACTCCACTACACTACCTACACGTCTCACCCACGTCAGCAAAGACATGTGGAATAGTCATATAATGACAAGTGTCAAGATGAAATCAAAATTTTAGGTATGTGCAAATCACGAATCTGAGTGACATGTGGCATACACTCGGCTCATGCCACATTATCAAGTGATGTAAGCAAGTTACATCTCTCCAGGATTTTTACTTCGGGAGTTTCACCACCAACAGATGCCTAAAGTCCCAAAGTCCCTAAATGGAAATGAGTTATTTGATCTGAAGATTACTTCGGGTGCATTCTCAATCGTTGATCTAGTACAATGGAAGGATAGTGTAAGTGGAAGTGTTAACCAGCAACAAGTGGTCTCCACCATATATGAATTGTTTAGTAGGTGACCACTATGGAGGAGAATGAAGCAGCGACCAACCTAAAGTTCTGAAGGGACGAAGTCACTTAATATCGTTGATCAACCAGGAGGGCATGTGTCAATAGATCGTTGACTATAGGAAAAACTACTCCGGAAAAGTGTGAAGGAGAAAGGTTTGAAATTGTTGAAGGCCGAAGTCCTGAAGTGAACAAGGACCGTTGATTTGAGGAGGACACGTGGAAGGAATTTGTGGACTCTGGCTGAAATCATTCTGGGAGAGTGTGAAGGTTGAGAATTGAGATCGTCAAAGCCTAGAGTAGAGAAGGAGATCTCAACCATTGAATTAAGTAAGGGGCCGCAAAACCATTGATATGGTTGAAAGGTCAAATTCTTGAAGTAGAGGCTGAGTTGTCGATTAAGAAGGACAGGTGTCCACAGATCATTGACTCCAAAATATTGGCGTATAGAGGAAAGCAGGGTTTGAGATTTGAAACTCCTAGAAATTGGATCACAAAATAGATCATAGTCATTGATTTAAGAAGGTTAGATCTGATCCGTTAGTTCAGGAACACCATCAAGATCGTGAGATTGACGGTCCCATTGCATTGCAGGGATTGAAGGTGCACGGACTTTAAAAAGTTAAGGGCAGGCCACAATTGAAACCACGTTTTTGGAGAAAGGGTACGTGGCAGATGGAGGTGGATTGTGGGGAGAAAAGTGATTGATCCCAAACCACTCTTGGATGCACTTGTAATCATTCTCTTACGCAAGGATGTAGCCTGAGGTCACATGAGACAGGGGGCTAACGAGAAAAGATCTCATGCCCACAATCATGTGGTCATGTGAGACCATCACCCAAGGTCACATCAGTGAAATATAGGGGAAAGAGCTAGCGCTTCTAGGATCCACATTGGAGTTTACACATTGAAAAGTAAAAAATGCCTCTACGTGAATAATCCAACGATGCTGATCAAACATAATCTCATCGAAGGGATGTTGTTTCATCTTGTGATTTCTTGATCAGTTATGATTCAGTTAAACTAATTGAATTATTATTCCTGAGCAGCTGAATCATTGTTCTTGAGCATTAGAATCATGATTCATGAGCATTTTGAGATTCTCGACTTGAGCGTTGGAGATGCGGAGTGTAACGGATGATAAGAGTAGGAATAAAATAAAAATGTCATGATAGAGAGAGGTTGTTGTTTCTCGGTAAAACAAGTTGAATTGTATGTGATCAAGGATATAGCAGGAACAGAGCATGAAAGATGCATAGATGAAGAACATAAGATGGACAGTGTAGAAATGGTGAAAACAATAGACTGTACAAGAACTTAAGCGCAAGAAGGTGTAAGCAGGAACACATTGATGTAGGTAGAGAAGAGAAGTGTAGCCGAACAATGATGAGACTAGTAGGCCATTGATAAATACTGTATCATTGTGATAAATTTCAGAAAGAAAATATTTATATCTCATGGTGGTAGGGTCATGCTAGGGAGGATTGTTGTCCTCAGAGTTTCAAGTGGATTCTTGAACATAGGGAGTTGTAGCTTCCATCTGTTTGCAGCCAAAAAAACCAGGGTTGTAGGGTGGTGCAAGGGAGAACTATTTTTATCTGTTGTACAGGTTGGTGCCTGTGTGAATGGAAGTTGGTGCTTCCATCCAGTTGGTGCTGTAACACTCAGGGAGTTGGTGCTTCCTTCTAGTGGGTGATAGAGAAACTAGAGATTTGGTGCTCTCAACAATTTCCAGCTTGTAAGACAGAGGTGGTAGCCTCACATTGAGTTGGTACTCAAATATATATGATGTACATAACATAAAAATATGGCCTATCATTTGAAGAAGAAGAGGTTTTCTCCCTTTATGGGTCTCCTTAGGAATATTTGTTTTTGTATACTTCATACGTGTGATTGATGTTGAATACTCTATTGCTTACTTCCCTGAATTATTGTGATCATAATTGAGTGTTTTGTAATGATTTTAAAATGGGCATAATTGTTTAAGAACAATAACAATTGATTCACTCCCCCCTCTTAGTTGTCTAACAATTGGTATCAGAGCGGGTTCCCTTTATCTAAGGGTAGATCCTAGAGCTTAAACATGACTAGCCATGAAGGAAATTCAACCAATAAGCCCCCCCTGTTCAATGAAACAAAATTTTCCTTCTAGAAAGTTATGATGAGAACCTACATAATGACTTTAGGTGCAGATGTCTGGGATGTGGTAGAGACTGGTTATGTGAAGCCTGTTGTACTAGCTTCTAAGGATGATGAGATAGAATTCAACTTCAATGCTAAGGCTATGAATGTTATTCTGAGTGGGATTCTAGAAGCATAATTTGTAAAAGTTATGCACTTAGAATCTGCCAAATAAATGTGGGACAAACTCATTAGCAGTTATGAAGGTAATGAGAAGGTAAAGGGTTCCAAGCTTCAAACCTATAGATTACAGTTTGAACATCTAAAGATTTAAGAGGATGAAATTGTTGGGAAGTAATTTCTGATAGTTGAAGAACTAGTAAATGCAATGAAAGGACTTGGTGAAAAAATTGAGGAAGCCTCTTTAGTTCAAAAAATTTTGAGATCTCTGCCAGATAGGTTCAACCCAAAGGTATTTGATATAGAAGAACTTAATGATCTAAAATTTCTTCCTATTGGCCAAATCCTATGAACTTTGACTTCTTATGAAATGAGGATAGGTAGAGATAAACACACCTCTAGAGAAGCATCATTTAAAGTAGATAAGAATGAGGATTCTGAGCCTGATGAAATTGAAGAAAAATTTGTGAGAAGACTAAAGAAAGGATCAGGAAAGTACCAAGACAAGTTTCCCTTCAATTTTTTTAACTGTGGAAAGATAGGTCACTTTGCATCTAAGTTTCCACATAAGAAGAAGGAACAGAACGTTGAAGGTGAAGAGAAGTACAAATCCAAGAGATTTGATAAAAATAAAATTTTATGTGTAAACAATGATGACTCTTCAAGAGACACAGATAGTGATTCTGCTTGTGAATATAAGGTTAATGAATTAATTATTATGGCCAAAGAGTATTATGATAATAAAATCACAGGAAGTGATGTTAATGAGAAAGAAGTTTTGGTTGACTTGGAAGGAGAACTGATCAGTGCCCTAGAAGAAATTGCTAGACTCAGAATTAAGAAGAAAAAGAAAAAACAATTGTTGATATAGTTCAAGAAAGACAGTAGAAAACCTGATGAAGACTTTTCCCTGCTAAAAGTGGAATTAGAAGAGGCAAATAAAATAGAGGACATTCTGAAATAGTAGTTATCAGAGAAGAAGGCAAGATGTGAAGCCTTGGAAGAAGAGGTAGTAAGAACCAAAAAACAGATGGATAATTTTAAAGCATTCTATCTCCAAAATATTCCAAGCATTAAAGCCTCAACAGAACTAAATGACATTCTAAGAAAACATAGATCTCCTTTGTTGAAGACTGGTTTACTCTATGTAAGTGGTTCAAGCAACAAACAACCTAAAAGCAAAGAGCTAGTAAAGATGATCAAGTTCCAAGTCAGTAGACGATCAAACCATGTGAATACTCTACCACCAAAAGATAATAAAGACAAGATGATCCATGATAAAAAAACAAAGATATCATAATATGGATCCGAAAATGCCAAGAAGAAGGTCGTCCTTCAGGTACCAATTTTTTTTCCATGGTTACTGTTTTTAATGCTCTAATTTTGGTCATAATATTGAAAATTGTCAAATTAAGTTTAGAGACATGCAATTGAGGAGATCAAGAAATAAAAAATATTTGCAACATAGAAATAAACAACCAATGAGTAGACAAAGTTGCACCAATCACTTTGACCTATCGAACAATGAGCTTGAATTATATAACTATCATAACTTTGGCCACAAAGTTGCAAACTACAATCTGAAGAATTACAAAGCAGATCCAAGGATAAAACCCTTATCTAGAAATGCCAGCACATGGAAAAAGAAAGATAGTGAAAAATGTGGTCTATTACTTTCAACTCAAAAACAAAAACATCCCTGATATATAGACAATGGATGTTCCAAGCACATGACTGGAGACAAGGATAATTTTCTGTCTATAAGTAAAAGAAAAACAGGAAATGTGACCTTTGGAAATGATGAACCATGTAAAATCAAGGGTAAAGGGATGGTGAGTTTGAGTAATGATAAAGGAAAATCCCAGGATGTTTTTCTTGTAGATGGGATGAAACATAATTTTCTCAATGTATGTCAAATGTGTGATAGAGGATGTGAAGTGGTGTTCACTTCCAAAGATTGTAAGATAATGTCTGTAAACTCAGGACAAGTGGTGACTAAAGGCATAAGGACAAATAATAATGTATATGTGCCTAAAGAAGATAGAGAAGAGTGTCATCTAAGAAAACATGATGAAATCTGGTTATTGCATAGGAGACTTGGACATCTAAAATTTGACCACTTAATCAAGCTCAAAAATCTTGAGGCAATAAAATATCTTCCAAGAATATCAAAGCCACATGATTCTGTGTGTAAACCCTACCATGTAGTAAAGCTAACCAAGACACAGTTTAAATACAAGAGCTCTACTTCAACACAGAAACCACTCCAATTAGTTCATATGGATTTATGTGGACCATCAAGACGGGAAGGCACAAGGAAGGAAAACTACTCCATGTTGATCATTGATGATTACTCCAGACTCACTTGGGTTTCTTTTCTCAAATAAAATGCTAAATCTTTTGAGAAATTTAAAATATTTAAGGCTTTAACCGAGAATCAAACATGCAACAGGTTAAAGTTAGTAAGATCAGACAGAGCAGGAGAATTTATGTCAAGTGATTTCAAGGAATTCTGTGATAAACATGTGATCAAGAGAGAATACACAATCCCAGGAACTCCATAGCAAAATGGAGTACTTGAGAGGAAAAACATAACAATTCAACAAATGGCCAGGTCAATGATGAATGAGAAGAACATTGGTCAAACCTATTGGGTAGAATCAATACACACAGCAAACCATATTCTTAACAAAGCCCACCTCAGACCACACAGTGACAAGACACCTTATGAATTGTGGTATGGAAGACCTTCTTCAATCAAACACTTCAAATTATTTGTGATTAAGTGCTATTGTTGGGTTAATGAACAACTCTTCCCTACTACCTACGTTGTTGACCTAGGTTTCATATCTGTGAGGGTACCAACAAAGCCTAAAACTATCGGCCCTTCTGGTAAACCAAAAGGCAACACAATACACAGAATTCACTGCGTAGTCTCACCCGAGATAGCTTTAAATGGATGACTATAAGACTTGGGTTTTTACATCGTAGGATTGAGAAAGAGATATGGAATATGTATTCTAAACCATTTATTATAACTTGTGTTACAAACTATTTTCATTTGCTTTTGTATTGTAGCCTCCATGGCATATTTTGTTGGCATCCCAACAACAATTAACCAAGCAATATAATAACTCATTCATTCATTACACACAACGTTTGACTACTAAAAATATGATGAAGATATGCACACATTCATCACATTACACAGGTATTACCATGGTTCACCCCCTCCTGGGCTACATCCACAAAGATTTGGCTCTTGGCTCTCTTATTATGGTAGTTCTGCAATTCTTGCACCGTGTGCTTACAACTCTCCTCATATGGGTAAGATCTATATGAGGTGAACTAGATCGCACCAGGATCCTCATCCTATGATCTAATCCTCAATATCTACCTTCTCTCCTCCACTCTAGTTCAACTTCTTTACAAAAGTTGTTCATCTAATAAAAAACATTACATACCATATCAACCTCTATAAAAGTCAAGAACCGAACCTTCCTATGATACCTACGTATCTATATTTATATCTATCGGGCTCTTCAGCCATTTACACAAAATCTTACAAAAAACCTAACCCTACTATCGTTAGGTCTTACTTCTTTGCATGCATGATTTTCTTCCTTCCAGTTGTCCCCTCCTTCTTGCATGCGTGCATGCTATGCTTCTTACTAGTTGTTGCTTTCCTCTTGCATGCTTTCTTTCCCATGATTTCTCTTCCAGCTATCATTCTTCTTTGTGCACGCTTTCTTTTCCAATTTGACCTACTGCCAACAGGCCCCCAACACTGACATGTGACTCATCCCGAGTCACCTAATCTTTCTGAGCTGCCTCGATCTCCTCGGTGATCATTTGGAACTTTTTCCTCAGCTCTGTTGCTTTTATCAGTGCCTGTGCAGTCTTCTCCTTGATGGTATCCACTACCTTAATTTCCACTTTGTCACTCAGTAATACTGCACATTCTTCTTGTGTTTGTGCCATCTGTGTTCTAGCTGCTTCTTCCTATGCAATTACTTCTGCTACCTATTCCTGTAATGGTTCTATTTGAGCCTAACACTCCTATTTTTGTGTTTGTGTAGTGACAAGTTATGCCTACATTTTCTTCAGCTCTTGCATCCCCTTTACGTGTTTTGGGATTGGTATGGTCTTTTTCCTCTGTTTGAGTTATTGGATCGCTGCATTGATCCTTTCCTCTTCCTTGTCCCAGTGTTGAACTTGTGGATCCTCCTCCAGTCTTGTCCAAAGTTGCATTGCTTTATGGAGCAAGTCAGCTGTCATGCTAACCTGTTTCTCCATCTCCTATATTTTCATTGTTGTTGCCTGCCTCCTTTTCTCCTTTAATGGTGGTAGATTTTTTGGTGTGAGTTGTTCTCGGAGATCCTCGATCTCCTTCTGGTATCAAGCAATTTCCTGCACAATCTGGTCAATCGTTTCTACAACTGGGAGTTTGTTTCCTTGTGCAGTGCTTGGAAGTTTCCCAAATGTTTCTGCCACTCTTCATTCCAATTCATTCCTGCATTTTGTCACCTCCTGAGTTGTGGATTTGGCCAACTCACAATCTTTTTCCAGTGCTTCCCACTTCTTTGTTTCTTTCTGTAGCTCGACTAAGTTTTTATGTGCCCAAGACAACATCTCGTGGTCGATGCTAACCTGTAATTTGTACAGTGTCCTTGATCACATCTGTCTCAAGACCAATTGGATGTGGTCCAAATCCTTCAATGGTGTTTGTCCCACGATTTCATCCATTCGTAGCATGCTTGATTTTATGTAGACTGTTGCATGTACGTGTGGCATTGGGAGGACTGGGTCTTGTTCTTATATCTCCACTCTTTCGTTGGTTTGTGTTGTCGTCAGCTCTATGCCTCTGCTACTACTTTATCTCTAAGCCTCCCTAAGTGTCCTGAGGAGCTGTCCCATTTCTGCAAGCTCTTTTTGCAGTTTATGCCTGTGATGTGTTGCGTGATTGAAGTCTTCTACTAGACAAACCTGGAACATTCTGGCGATCATTTCTCCATCATCCTCCGTGATTTTATAGTCCGGTGATGCTTGTTGTGCCTTTTATTTCTTGTGCACGTTTGTTGCCTGTACGGTCGGTCTCTTAGTTCCCCCTGGTTTTTGTGTGATGGGATTTGGGGCGGTCTCTTGTGCTCCTTTAGCTTGCTTCGGTTTTTTGATGGTCACTTTATGCCCCTTCTAGGTTCCTATCTTCTTTGACCCTTCATTTTCCCGAGTCAACTTGTTTTGTCCCATCCTTGGTTTCTTGTGTACTAGGATTTGTGGAGGCTGTGATTCCGCCTACTCTACTTCTCCTTCTGCAGATCCTTTCGATACTTCCCAGGGAATGGATGGGATCCTCCATGCATTAGTACATTCACTGACGACCATGTATATATCAACTTCTATGATGAAATAGTGTGTTGGTAACCATAGTTTATTTGGATCCTTCCTTGGTTGTATCCACATGGCTTGACGTGTAGCCCAAAAGTTAGCGATGTCCCCATATTGCGCGACAGCCTCTGGTGTTATTCTCCATGATAAGTTGATAGATTCCTATATATCCCATAGGTATGATTCAAAGATGATTCCATTTTCCCTCTTATGCTTGGCCTATGGCCCATATCTCAGTAATAGATATCTCACTCCCACTAGATGTGGTCTAGTACAAAAAATTACGTACTCGGGTTCCTGCCATCCCATGAAGTCTATGAGGGTGAGAAGCTATGAGTAATGGAATTATGTATTGAGGTCCTATGCATCCTTGTAGTCCACTTGGAACAAGTTTAATAGATAAGGTGCCCAACTCACGAAGGTGCCTTCTGTGCACTGATCTGCAACTGTGATGACTCCCGCTGGTACTTCGTCTTTGCGACATTTTCTTAACAATTTACAGGCTAAGATATTTTCACCCAATTGTGTCGCTTCATTGTTGAACTATTTTATTATAATGCCTCTTGTCCCCATGGAGATGCCATATTTCTTCTTCAATTCCTATGATAACACTTTCTCTTTGGATTTATCATCTAGAATCAGTGTGGGATCCATACCACGGCTGGGTAGTCCTGTTATCTATGCGATAAGCTCAACAGTTATAGGTATGGGTTTGTACAACCATATATCCCTTCCATGCGTGACTGCTAATAGTTGCTTTATGCATGTTGTCATGTACTCGCCTATGCCAAAAAGTGGAAGTTTCAGCAACCCTAAAATGCTTGTTCTGTCCAGTCGAACTGCCCAGTGATGTGGCTGGCTGATCATTTCTCCAAGTTGGTTTACCACTATTTTCTGCATGAAAACCCTAAGTGCAAGTTCCGGGTACTTAGTTTCTTCTGATACATCATGTTCGAAATACTTGATCTTCTTGGCGTGACCCAGTAGTTGCGGATATACCTGTACTCCCTCTGGTATATGTGCTAGCACAATTTTTGTTGTTGGTTTCTTGTGAGGTGATCTTGGTATTGGAACTCTATCTTCCTATTATGGTGGTTGGTATGAAGTTCCAGCAACTCCTGGTTTCCCCCCTGTAAGCCATTCTGGCCAAGTCGAGTTAGTTCTCGTGGTCTCTTATGTTGTTTGACCTAGGCTGGGTACCTGTGAATCGTCTGGTTTCCCTTATGATCCTCGATTCTGTGTCATTCTGTTAACTTTCGCAGCTGGTTCAGTGCTTTCTGGTTGCACTTCCTGTTGATTTTTCGCTTCCACATTCTGAGGTTCCTACGTCGCTGTTGGCATGTCCTCTTTCATGGCCTATGCTTGTGGCTGCTGAATCTCTTCCAGTATCCATGTAGAGTTCACTAGTGTTATCTATGGGGATGGGATCTCATCGATATCGATGATCTCCAGCTTTTGTTGCTTGTTTTCTTCCAGTGGCCCTCATGACCTAGTTTGAACCCTGGTTAGTCTGGCTGTCTGGCCTGGTTCAGTGGAATTCGATGGTGCCATAGTTGTGAGTCTCAAACATTTGCTGATTTTGAAGGACTGTGGTGATCTCTATGGTCTCACTTTGTCCATTCAGGCTGTTGTTTTTCTCTCTCTCTTCTCCTTTCATGAATATACTAGTTGCTTCCGTGCTCTCTTGTTGTATGGGCTTGTCATGAAGCTTATCGAGGACGCTTCCTCCATGATGCGATCAATGCACCATAACTGTGGGTTCAATGAATCTATGGTAGTTTCGTACTTTACATTACACTTATTTTTCCGTTTCTAGTTGACGTGTTTAATGTGATGTTCCATCAGTCCTTGTCGTGCCCTAATTCCACTTAATGTCATCCTGTCATCCTTCTTTTTCCACCTTTCCATTTCCCTCTTGTTTTTATTTGGCATGTAATCATTGTTCTTTCCTTTGCTGCATTCATGTTTCGAGTGTCCTGTGGATTTTTTATCTCTGGCGTGCTTCGCACTTTTCAATTTTTTTTTTTACTGCGCGGTGGGTGGACGACTGTCCTTATACAACTTTAGTCGACTCTCGTTGATCATTCCTCTGAGGTTTGCACCTGCTAAATATCTTAACTATACATATCCACCATTTTTTATAGATTTGACCTTGTATGGTCCTAAGCAATGCATTCTCAACTTTCCTGGGTGCTGAAACGATTTGTTGTCATAGAGTAATACTAGATCTCCTTCCTTGAAAGTCTTGTTCTTAATGTGTCGATTGTGCCATGCTTTGTCTCTGGCCTTTTGCAATTGTTTATGGAATCCTGTCAGGATTCGGTATTCCTCCATTGCTAACAATTGGTTCAGTATTTCTTATATTGCGTCGCATTCTATCATTTGTGTGATAGTTGCTATGCATAAGCTGAGTACTAAAAATTCTAATGGCGCTATTGATTCTTGGCCATAGACTACTTTGAATGGTGTGTGCCCTGGCAAATTTTTGCATGTCATCTTATACACCCATAATAATGCTGGTATTGTGAAGTTCCAGTCTTCTCTATTGATGTTACAGATCTTTGTCAGTGCATTCTCTAGAATTTTGTTGAAGGCGTGTACTGTGCCATTCGCCTGTGGATAATACAGTGTACTTTTTTGGTGGTGAACTTCAAACTCTTCGAGCATCGCATGGATGGTGTTATTTATGAAGTGTGTGCCCTGGTCTCTCATCAAAACTCTTGGGCACCCAAACCTAGTAATTACTTGTTCAAATAAGAAGTGTGCAGTTGTCTCTGTGCTACAGTCTTTTATTGGTGTATCTTCCACCCATCTTGTTAGGTATTCCATCATGGTGATGATGTATCTTGCCCCTATTCTTTTGGTTGGTGGGTTAATTGGTCCCACAAATTCTATTTCCCATTTATCAAATGGTTGTAATGTCACTTTTTCTCATAATGGTATCTCGTCCCTTCTGTTGGGTTTGCCCACCCTTTGACAGACATCCCATCCATGACAGTACTCCTTCAAGTCTCTATGAATTGTTGGCCACCATAATCCTGCATGGAGTACCTTCTGTGCAGTAGATTTTCCTACATAGTGTCCTCCTACCAATCCCTCGTGGGATTCTACTAAAATTCTTTTTCATTCGTGCTCTAACATGTACCTTCATAAAATTCTATTTGCACCCATATTATATAGATGTCCTGCGATCAATTGATAGTTGGTTATGCAGACTACCAGGTTATTCTTCTGCGTGGTGGTATATTCTTGCGGCATGGTACCTATGCTCAAGTATTGGATAATCTCTGCAAAGTAGTCATCAACAATCTGTACTGAGAATAACTAGGCATATGGAAAGTTGTCTTCTAATTTCATGGGTTCTTCTCCATTTTTGACCCATGATAGGTGGTCAGGTTCTGCATTTAGTTTTCCTAGTTTGACTATTACTTCGAAGTCAATTTTTTGAAATAACAATAACCATTGACGGATTCTCCTCTCCAACACTAGATTGTTGACTAGGTATTTCAGGGCTTAGTGATATGTAAACATCTTAAAATGTTTTCCCAATAGGTAGTGTTTGAACTTCTACAATGCGTAAACCATAGCTAGGCCTTCTCTTTCCGTCGTGTTATAATTATGTTCTATGTCTGATGGTTTTCTTATTGTGAATGCTATCGGGTGATCCAAGTCTTCTTCTCCTGGCTATGCTAAGATACCTCCAAGTGATATCGTTGATTCATCTACATGCACATGGAATGTCTTTCCCCAGTTTGGAAATACTAATATTGGTGCAGTGACCATCTTTTCCTTCAGAGTATCCAGACCGTGTTGACACTCGTCGTTCCATTGGTATATTGTATCCTTCCTTAACAATTTTTCCATTGTTGTTGTGATATGTGCATATCCTTTGATGAATTTCCTATAGTATCCTGTGTATCCTAATGTCACTCGTAGCTGATGGGATGTTTTTGATGCCGTTAAATTGACGATAACTATGACCTTTTCCTGATCGACCAATAGCCCTTGTTTGCATACTATATGGCCCAGTAGTATCCCAAACTCTGTTCCAAATCTACATTTCTTTATGTTTAGTGAAATATGACATTGTGTGCATTGTATTAGCATCAAGCGTAAAACTTCCACATAGTTTTTCAATAGACTATAGACTGTCTAGTCATCCAGGTATACTTCGAGAAACTGATGGATGAATTATTTAAATGTTGCGATAACCACTCTAGAGAATATTGTTGGTGCATTCTTCAGTCCAAACAACATGACTATATATTGTTAAGATCCCCATTCCTTCATGCACATGGTCTTGTATCTGTCCTCCTGTGCTATCTTAATCTGATGGTAGCCCGAGAATCCATCAGTGAATGAGTAAGATTTGTGTCCCCCCACATTCTCTAACACTTCATTTGTGAACAATGTAGGGAATGGGTCATGTAGCATGCATCATTTAACTTCCTCAGGTCGACGCATATCCTAATCCCTCTTCTTTGTTTCTTGTCCTATACGACCATCGGGCTTATCCATTCTGATTTTTCGACTGGGTCGATTATGCCAGCTTCGAGCATCCGATCGATCTCCTCTTTAAATTTGTTTTTATATATGGGGTTCAGTCTATATGGTCATTGTCTAATCGGTCTCGCTTCAGGTCTGAGAGGTATCTTCATATCTCCCAGTTCTTCTTCTATACCCTTCATCTCTGTAAATGTTGTAGGAAACAAGTTGTTGTATTTGCACAACAACTTTGTGATACTTTCTAATGTTGGCTCATCCTAGTAGTCTCCAATGTTGGCCATTTTGGGATGTTCAGCTGTTTCGATGTTAAATTTATTTACCTTGATTGGCGTGGAAATAACTTCATATTCTATTGGTGGTCCCTTCACATCTCTTTCACCTTCTACTTCTTCAATATAAATGTCGCATGGGTCATATTCATCTGGTGCTTCCCCCTGTACATGGTAACATGATAGTAGTTCCTTGAATGTCTTCTTATTTCACTGCTACTCTTCGGTAAAAAGTTCTATTTCTGGTTCTTCAATGAATATGATTACTCTAATTCATTTCAGGGATACATCTATGTTGGGGTTCTTATGCTCGAATGAGAAAGTGACGGTAAAGTTATGTTGCAATGTTGTCCATTTTGTAGTTCCTTTGCGCAATTCCTTATCTGTATACCAGCTCGTTGGTATGCCCTATAAAGTGTGAATGAAGTGGTGAGGCCATTCCTCTGGTGGTGTCATTTTCCATATCATTTTGCAATCCTCCAAGTGTTTCGTTGGTGTCCCTATTCCTTCATATCTCCATTGTTTGTTGTTTTTCTGTTATGTGTCAAACCTTATGCGCAGCAACCACTTACATTGGTACTATTTTGTGATAATCTCCTTGTGTGTGCCCCACCATCTTGTGGGTGTGGCCTTGAGTGATAAATCCAGTGCTATTAGCCTCTGTTTCTCTAATAATTCATCTTCATATTGTGTCAAGAATGTTTCCAAATCATTTAGTCCGTGGAAACTGGGTGGTTCTTTGATTTCTATGCCTATCCACCGTACTGCATGGTCTATTCTTTCACATCTTCTCATGGATACTTCATGTAGTCTCTGCTGCCAGTTTTATAACCCAGTGTCTGAATCTGTTGCACATGAAGTAATGCTCCGCCAATTGAGTACCCTGTATGCAGTTGGGTTTACGTAATCCTCATCGCACGTAGTTGTTCTGTACAACTGGCCAATCTCCTCTAAGTCTAGGAAAGTGGGTTCTACGAACCTTTCCCCTTCTGATGGATCTAGTGGTGCTATGTGTTAGAATATAGAATATTTTTCTCTCGTTTTACCATTGACGATACCCTCGTCACCCAACCATAGGCCGAAGCCACCCTCTAAGCACCTTAACATTGACTAAAAATTACTCTAGAAGCAAACCCTAGGCTAGATAACCAAACAAGGTGTAGCGCATCTTCCTCCAAGGATAGCACACCAACAATAGTTGATCATATAGTCCAAACCCTAGCCAAGAGATAGTCCAAGCCAATACTGAAAACTAGTTTCTACAACAGCTTCACCTGCAGCTCTCCTCCACATGTGCGCACCAAACTGGGAACTACATTGCGCACCAGTTACTCTCTGCAATTCTGAGATGTGTTAAATGAGAACTAGTGCCCTATATTTATAGTGGTTCTGCCAGATTTGTTGGGGATAAATTCTCCTTCTGGGTACATGTATGTTCAATATATTATTATTATTTCTAGTCAACTTCTTCTCTTGGAGGCTAATAACCTAATATAAATTATCTTCTTGAGCCGATAAGACTTCTAGGGTTATTAGCCAACTCATTAGGGTTTTCTCTTGCTTTCTGGAGTCTCCTATTCTCGTCAGGTTTACATGTGGAGGTAAATACCTCCCGCAACTACCATAATATTAACACTCCCTCCTAGCTAGGGAGGTATTACAGGTAATGGTCTTGAGCACAAAAACATACCATTTACCCGGTAGCATCAACATAGTTGTTTAGACTATCTCATGACTAGATCATGAGCATCACCATCACCATCGGCTGCATCATATCTCAAAGCCATACTTCATCTGAGTAATTAGACATGATGTTGGATAAGTCACTCATACCATAGAGTAATACAAGAGTCATTCTTATAATGCTCTAAACTATTTTCCATCTAGAAAATCGGTGTTCATCATTTATCTGGATGATGATTATCTCCAATAAATTGTTGATAGTCTTCAAGGCAATTAGAACAAGAATAGAACACAACTGTGTCTATCCATAGTAGTACATAACTACAATCCAGTGGTACACTACCACAACAATGAACAATGGAACATATCCACCACAATAGTCTTCATCTACTGTCATACAGTCTTCATAACAAACATTTGATAGCAACCTGCATAGAAACAATGTTATGATATAACCTGAATCATCTGGGCCAATATTTCACTCATATCTATGAGCTCTGATAGAATACCTGCCTCAAAGAAGAATAATGAGATATCTGGAGTATTCTTCTCAAGCAAGGAAGAATAATTGTCCTGTCTTATGAACCTGGACCATTCCCCACCCTGGGCCATTCTTCCTACACTAATCAAAGTGCACCCTGGAGAGAATGTATAAACCTAAGGAATGCTGAGCTTGGACCATTCCCCACCCTGGGCCATTCCTCCTACACTAATCAAAGTGCACCCTGGAGAGAATGTATAAACCCTAAGGAATGTTTGTCCCTGATTGCTGAGCCTCGACCATTCCCCACCCTGGGCCATTCCTCCTACACTAATCAAAGTGCACCCTAGAGAGAATGTATAAACCCTAAGGAATGACTGACTGAACCATTTCCTAGGTTAACCACAAGAGGAAAAGACTTTCCTACATCAACCTCCAAAAACAAACCATTCCTCATGTTAACCACAATGAGAAATCGTTGTCCGGCGAGGGGGGCCAGTCTTCTTGAGTAACC
Organism: Picea abies; assembly: GCA_900067695.1. Lineage (NCBI taxonomy): Eukaryota > Viridiplantae > Streptophyta > Pinopsida > Pinales > Pinaceae > Picea > Picea abies. Next base: position 1,656 of record CBVK0101313818.1, on the reverse strand, counting down.
CTCGAGAAGAGAGACTGCCCTAGACCACTACCCATGTTAACCACAATGGGAAGTCACTGTCTATGATACATCAACAATCAGACTACTTTCCATGTTAACCATAATGGAAAGTGACTAGCCATCAGAGATCTCAATCCACTTTCTGAATAGGAAAGCATTTGTCCAAGAAGGACTATTTTTCAATCTTTAAAATGAATGTCTTCAATAATGTTTTCAGTGCTCCCTCCTAACCTGGAGAGTCATTTCTTCCATTTTCAATAAGAAGGAAGTTGTTTCCACGAGCTCTAGCTTGAGTACACAAACTCTTTCATCTTGGATAGAAGCTTTACCAAAATGTCTTCTTATCTGCTCATCTGTGGAGATATGTGTTGGAAAAATCATTTTCTCCTTTCTGGACTTCATCATGGATAATGCAATGCTTGATTTCAAATGTACTTTAGTCTAGAATACTGTGAAGGATTCATGTATATCTAAACAATAGAGTATATCATATTTGGAGCACTGGAACATATCCATGTGACACTTCTTCTGTCATCATGAGATCTAATCTACTGAGTAGTCATCTTGATGTTATAGGAAATCTTTACCACGCCTTTGTTGTGCACTGGAGGTTCTCCACCAAGTTATCTTCTTTTATCTACGTATAGGAGTCTCTTTCTGGTATGTCTCAGAGTCTTGAGATTGCTCTTCATATGCTCTTTATTCAATTTCTCTGGAAAACATTCTTTCCATTCATCTGATGGAGAACTCCAACTCATGGATGTTGCAGATGATATAATGACTCATGTAGTGATATGTCTGGTGTACTGGAACAAGTAATCATCATAATTTTCTCCCTCCATCTGGGAGAACCTCTAGTTCTAGATCTTCACAATGATATCATTCATAAGTCTTCCATACACTTTTCTTTATCATGACTTTCAGTTCTTCTGCTTGATTTCTTTTAGTGAGTTCATATCAGGCTGGTAATCTTGTGATTCTTGATACAATGACTGGTTGTTCTAGTTTCTCTTTCTTTCTTGGAATCCTCATGTTCTTCTTCATGTTTTTCTTTAGCTCTTGGGTCCATGGAGTTTCTTATAGATTCCATTCCCTAGAGATTCCACTTCTTCCTTTCATCATAGGATCACAGATTTGGATGGACAACTAGGAATACTTTAAGGCTTCTCTTCGAAGAAGTCTTCTTCTATGGTTGAATTGAACACATACTGTCTTTCATGGCTGCTACCATGGATACATATATTTCATCATCTTCAATGGATCATAGGATTAGCTCCCTCCTAACCCTTGCTTCATGGAAGAGTGCATATAATTGGCTCCCTCCGTTTGACAGAGTCCACACTTTCATCTGCATCCTTATTGTCTTTTGCAATATATAATTGGCTCTCTTGTCTAACAGAGTCCACGCTTCCATCTTGTTGTCTTCTACAAAACGTCATAAGTCTTTTTCCAATTTCCTCTCGATTGCTGACTTATTTCTGTCTTTGCTTCTTCTAAGTCTCTTCATGATTGATTCAACTTAATAGCTTCCACATGATTTGTATTTCATCCTTTCATGTGTATTATCTAATGATATCCATTTTCATTTTATTTGTTCTTCCATAAGTATGGTTCTTCTTGGAACACATTATCTTCTAAGAGATAGATATACAAGAT
>CBVK0101313817.1:0-16720 GCA_900067695.1 Picea abies | reverse complement strand
TATTGTATTATACTTAAGCACAGATGCAATATCCTGTATGAAAAAGTTTATGCTAATAATCTCTCGGATTCACGTAACAATCCAAGGTTACACAGATGGAATTAGAGACGAGTAAAACGATGAATGAAGGTACGGATATCATCACCATTTCCTCTTTTATTGTAGATAGTCTGTTCCATATATAACGCAGTTTGGACAGATAGATGCATAGATGTATGTTTAGCAGTATAAGTTGGGATTCGAGAGGAGATACTGTTCGATCTTTTTGAACATGGCATTACTCTGCTCCTTCAGCTCTTGTGCTTTGCCTTCGTCAAGCTGAGCACCAGGGAGGGTTTCGTAGTTGCAGATCCAACTCACCACACAGCCACCTTCTTTCCTGGGAACGAATTTGAGCTCAAAGTTTGAGGCATTCAGTTTCTTGCCCAGCAGCCCTCCTTCTATTGTCGTATACTTGAACATCATCTTCCCCTCGTCCATTTCATCGACTCGCTCCTTGACGTAGCTGAAATCCTTATTAGCTGAGGCATGAAAATGAAAAACATTATAAGTACACTCGTCACCATTTGCATCTGATACTGATCTGATTCAATAGAGGAAACAACTAGAAGCGGAAGTATAATATTGATTTTTCCCTCATTAGTGTTGAATTTATAGCCGTAATACTAGGGGCGAAGTTGAGCTGTTTGATGGTGCCGACTCCTCCATCTCCTTGAAGGAAGGTCACGGAAGAGAAAAATTCGGGAAAAATCTTTGGGAAGAGGTTGTGGCCGCCCTTCACCATGGCGTTCCATAATCTCGTTGCTTCCACCTCACTCAAATCTTCAGTTGTTGCAGTCCCAGCCACCATCTTGATTAAGTCTATCAACCAGAAGAAATGTGAGCTGCTTGCTCTAGTATGCACTAGAGGAGGAGAAAGAGGGGTATATATAGGCCAACACGTAAATCTGTGCATTTAAGAGGAGTCTTTGCTTGTTAGAAGTCATATTCACGCGATTGATGTGATCTTCAACGAATTCTTTTCAATCGTGAGGTTCAAAGACAATAATGATAAAGGGAGGTTGTTGCAGCTGCAAACCCCATCGTTGATTTCCTGGTATATGTCGGTATGAAGAAGGACTTCCGTAATCTTCTCTATGTAATTTGATTTAAAAAAATTGATATAATTTTTCAGGTAATGATCATATTTCTACTATGAGCAAAATTTGGTGCAGAGTAGAAGGATATATAAATTTTGCATAATTCAAATTCGAATCTGCACAAATTTAAGTTCTAAATCAATAAAAACTTTATTTTTCTAAAATACCAAACTCTAAACACCCAAAAATTTTACGAACGAAATTTGACAATTTTCATATCTCTGACCTCTTACGAAAATGTTTTACCCAACCCAATGCCAATACAATATAAATACAGCAAACGAAATGCATTGATTTCACGTTGTAATTGTTATTTTTGTTCTAATTTGATGACCTATTTTCAGAGCTGATTTATGACCCAAGCACGAAATCAAAATTTGCATTGATTTCACATCGTTATGTTCTAATTTAATAACCCATTGTCAGAACTGATTTATGACACAGAAGCACGATATCAAAATTTGCATTGATTTCACGTTGTAATTGTTATTTTTGTTCTAATTTAATAACTCATTTTCAGAACTGATTTATGATAAATTAGTTAATTTATGGATTTTTTTATATATAATTATGTAAGAAGTAAATTCACCATTTTATTTTTTAGATTTATATACAGTTAAAATCTATTATCAAAATCAGTGAATATAATTTTAAAATAAATCCAAAAGATAAGCAAGTTTGATTTCCTAAAAATAAACAATTATTGATTTCCTAAAAATCAATAATGTTAATAGTTGAAAAATTAATTATACAAATGAGATCGACTATTTAAACCATACTTACCAAGTTCTGATTAGAATTCAATATAATAACATAAATTCTGATTCAAATTCAATATAATAACATAAAAATTTGAATAATTTTTTTTCAATTTGACAAAAATAAGATAGTATACATACTAAAGACTTAAATTTATATACTTTCTTCCGAGAGTAGCTATGCATTCTTCTCAAATCTAAATAACTTCTAATAACTGATAATGTAACAGCCTTAGAAGTTTAATTCACATAACTTCTAATAACTGATAATGTAACAGCCTTAGAAGTTTAATTCACCAAGGGAGGCCGTGTCCACCTCTTCCCTCCAAAACCACCTTTTATCTTCCCTCCAAAGCCACCTCTTATCAAATTTGTCCACCTCTTCCCTCCCAAACCACCTCTTATCGAATTTGTTCACTTTCCCACTATAGGTTCAAATTCTCTCCTTTAATGTTTACATGTCTTTCAAGTCCTTTGCATAGGGAAATTGAAAATATTTCCAAATCTACTAATTACTTCCTATTTCTTTTAATTTTTTCAAATTTACTAATTACTTTCCATTTCTTTTCCTCCTTGCACACAATTCCATCATCCATGTCTACCCCTAGACTTTTATGCACGCAAACAAACAAATATGTGTGGGGTAAACTAGCAACCATGGATTCTCTCCTTTAGTGTTTTCGTGTCTTTCAAGTCCATAGGGAAATTGAAAATTAAGAATATTTTCAAATCTACTAAATACTTCCTATTTCTTTGAATTTTTTCAAATCTACTAATTACTTTTCATTTTTATGCATGCAAACAAACATATATGTGGGGGTAAACTAGCAACCATGGATTTTCCATCAATTTGATCCACTCAATCAACCACTTTGACTTCCATCACCATCTCGCAATGCTATTCAACGTATATTTTTTACTTCGTGAAGAACCAGGCATCATTTTTTTACTAGGTGTGTCCATGAACATCTTTGTTGTTGGAATGCACAAGGTCTCATAGGGACGATGATATAAGTTATTTCCATTATATCTTCATTTTACATGTTGTATCCTAGTATCCGTGCAACTATATCTTTCTTAATGACATACATTTTATGTCGGTGAGGAAAAATATAGTCTCCAACGAGTGTTAGTCGAGATGCTAGCTAGGATGTGGCTATGGGATCATTTCTAGCTACACCTTGTATGGGTAGACCTCTTGACAATGGAAAACAACATGAATGGTTTCAAATTAAGTATGAATTTTAGGTATGAATGGATAGTACATAGATTATGTCTCGGGTGTAGGTTATGAAATTGAATGAGTTGGGGGGTTGATGGAAAAGTGGGAGATTAGCGGTGGGAGAACAACGAGAATGATTTGACTTAGAAAGAAGGAATTGAACTATTTCATGCTGAATAAAAACCTATGCTGAAATAATTGAATAGGTGTTGTAGAAAACTGGTTTGCAAACCTATTTGCAGGAGACACCATGTCATATTAGGTTGGTTGATGGAGACGACAACAATATCGATGATGTTATTGTAGTCAAGATGACAACTTTGTCGATGATTTTTCTGTAGTCTAGAAGAAGAGAACATCAATGATGTTTATGTAGTTGGGATACTAAGACTAAGAAGATCAAGCTCACATGTGAGATGGAAATGGCATCCCTAATCTTTTTATTCCATTCAGGTGCTCTAGGCTACGCTTATATTGTTGCTTCTAGGTGAGTATAGAGATGCATGAGTAGAAGTTATAGGACATTGACCGAATTAACAACTATTTGAGATGGATTTTTGAAAATTAATGTTTAGAGTTTCAATTATCACTATGATATAATTAGAAATAACAACGCTCCTTGCATACTGTGTGCAATAGGCTCTGATTTCAACATTACTCATTGATGCACAACCACTCGAGTTAACTTTCGAAAAAGTTATTGGGATGGTGCTACATGAACTCCTTGAAGGTTCCTTTGATTTCACAAACTTGACATGGAAGTTATTACATTGCATGTATGTTCAAGTTCAAACTATTGTTGTTCCCTTTGAATGTCTTGAGGACTTCAAAATAGGGGAACTAAGTTGTCCAACCTACAAAATGGATCTATTTACTATGCCAAAGAAAAAATTGAGGGCCTCTATGATGTCAACATAAATCCAAAGAACCCAAGGAATGCACAACCCTTGCAACATTTCAAGTAAGTATACTTGGCAGATATTTTTGTGTCTAATGCATGTCATTGTTGTTGTACCATAATTATAGAAATATATGTCGACAGGTTCAGAAATATGAAATAATGACATTAAACATACGCACACACAAAATATAATATCACTGTACTTTCCTCTTTTTATGTAATGTATGCAATTTATATCAAACCAACATTACAACTAGATATATGTCAGATATATTTTTTGTTAGTCTTAGAATTATGTACAATCCCATGTTATATATAGTGAATTGTTTTAGTTATTATCACACTTGTTTCTCTTTGTTTTTCATGGTGGCCATGGTAGCATTATAGAGAGATGCATGTTTGGAAGGTTTGTTTTTAATCTGAAAACCAACAAATAATTTTCTTTTTATGCTATGCACATTATGCAAGCATTATAAGCCATATCATTTGTCAGTTCTTTTAATCTATTATGTATGAACCCACATTGTATGTTGTGTGATTTCAATGCCAAGATTTAAAAAGTTTTTTTATTCTTTTAGGTAATAGTGTTCTTATGGCTTAGAGGAGTATAGTTGCATTGCTAAAGATCTTTTGAAAAATGAAAAGCAACTTAATCTAGAGGAAGAGAGGATGCTAATTGCATTACATAGATAGAATATTCCTAGATAGATCACACCTGACACTCATCGTTTATGTCTATTTTTGACATGTGGGAAAAACTGGTTTGTCTCACCAAAGTCACATTGATCCTATAGTTGTACACCAATGGTGGCTTCATCATATTCACTTATTGGAATGTGTAAAACATTGGGTGGGATCTCTCCTTTTTGTTGGTGTTTCTCCGAATGAGATACACAATAAGCATGATCAAAGGCTTTCATTACAACAAACCAATGACAATTTTCTCGCAATGGGGAGAGATGCATTCTTGATTAAATGTGACATCCTAAACCAATGAAAGCAATTTGATGACCCATGGTATTAGATTCACGAGGATGACTCTGTTAGCAGCTAGTATTGAGTGGAAAAGAATGAGGTGGATGTTTTCTTATTAAATCAAGATCCATTCATGCTGACGATATGACAAGTGCAGTAGTTTGTTTGGCATCGACACAATGTCCTTGAAATGGACTCTGCTTTTTACACAAATAAATACAAGTTATTTTGGTTTGTATTTTTCTTATTTACCATTTCAATATTATTTTCTATGGTAAGAATTCATGAAATCATTTTTTATTGCAAACTTGTTTACCAGACAAAATTTGTCACTTTGTTATATGAATTCATGAAATGATTAATTCTAGGGGTCATAATTACTATGTCTGTGTTATTGTTCATGAGGATTTATTTACTAGGCCAATGTTATATTATGTACAATGAATTCATGAACTATTGTTTCTAATGACCTAATTTACCAAACAAGTGTTCTTCAATTTGAATTCATGAAATGATTGTCTAGGGCGTTATTGTTCTAAAATAATTATTCATGAAAAGGTTTTTTTAAGTGGCCTTATTGACCACACCAATGTTATATATCTTGAATAACATATTCATGAAATCTTATGCATGGAAATATCCTTTGTAGACCATTATGACTTTCAACACACATCAAAATGACATTCTTTTATGTTGGCTCATATCAAAGAATGCATTGAGGGAAAAAATGTGACATAGTTCCAAACATTTCACCGATGTGTTTTGACTTCCTTTCCCACTTGGAGGCCTTCATCCTTTCTTGTGGATGATGTCCTCACAGAGATCTAGGTGATAGGTTGTGTCAATCTTGTAATTTCTCTTTCCTTCAGTTTGTTGTGTATTTATTTAATTTTCATTTGTTCACCTAAATATTTTTTATCCACATTGATCCACAATGATATGTTCGATTGTATGATAATTCTTTGCATATTACACATGTGTTGTTATTGGACAATAAACTGACCATGTATGTTTGTGACAATAAAAGAGATATAGAAATGCAAAGTCTATGGGGAACATAATGCATTGCTCATCGTTAGTTGAGGATATTGTGAACAAATTTCTAGAGTGTTATGGAATTTCCTCTTAGCAAATTGGTTTCATCAACTATTTCAAAGATCACTGGGAGCTACAACTAAGTGAGTATAAATCTACAATAGTGATACATTATTGCTTGTGATTTGACCAACATTATTACAAACCTATCATAATAATAAATGATTATTGTTGATGATTTGACCAAAACATTTTCTAAATCCATCATAATGATAAATTACTATTGTTGATGATTTAGACATCATTGTTTCTAAATCTATCACAATGATCATTCATTATTGTTAATGATTTGGGTAGCATTATTTTTTATGTTGATATGTCATTTGGAACATTGCAAGTATGTGGATCAAAGCATGCAGGTATTTTTGACATTTAAAACATGAAACAAATACATCCATTCACTCATACCATAATCACATAAAACAATAGTTCCTTAAAGATACTAGTGTTCAATGTCAATTTCATGTTTTTCTTGTACTCACACTTTATGTAAAAATAAATAAAAACAATTATATATTAATTTTGACGTTATATATTGTAAAACTATTAGTAATTTGATACATGTGTTATGTCCCGTCTACAACACATCTTCTCATAGAATGAATTGGCCACGTCTACAACACATCTTCTCATAGAATGAATTGGCTTATTGGGAAAATCACAGTGCAAGTACACTCTTATGATTCATTTGCTATGTTTGTGAAAACAAAAAGATTTGCTCAAATTTTTATACTAGACCATATATGCAAGATATCATGGTACAATGCACTTAACATCCTAGGCATTGACATCCTTTATGACACTGCCAACCCTGACATTATTAACATCGAGTCACAATATGGAAAACCATACATGTTTTACAATGTGTACAATCTTGGATTAGAGATGGAAGTTTGTGATTACCCAAATGTGAAGAGGGGAAATAAGTGTAAATATGTTGTGAAGGAATATTGAAATTCAACCCATAAATGCACCCATGAAAGTCAACATGACTTGTCAATAAAAACGTTGTATATATAATTATTTTGGAGGTTTATAAACCAACGTGAGTTGCAATAAGGTCCAATATTCAAATATACAACCGTGTGCCTAAATTTTGTTTTGAAAAATGACACGGGACAGAAACTTTAAATTGTTTAGTGCACTTGGAACCATGGAACCATGTATTTGCATAAGCAAAGAATCCTTTTATTTTTTGAAGAAGGTTATACTGTTAGATTTAAATCGATTCTAAAATATGTTGAATAAAACTCTTCAAAAGAATTGAAATTTAGATGCCAAAATGGATCATACTTCTGGCCATTGATGTTGCTTGAGTTTGACTAATTGTTGCAGAAGTTTTCCCAGTTCCACACTAATTTTGATTTCCTTTTTCTTTCCATATAACACTTCCAAGCTCTGCTCACTCTGATTGGTGGTGTAAGACTGAAAGAAATTGATTGAATTAATCTAGCTTGGGGACCAAAACAAAATCTTTATAGCCAAACTTCCATCAAGCTTCTGTTGGCTAACTGTTAACTGTTCCACATATCTAGGTAGAGAACCGTATCGAGTAATGGACCATTCCAGAAGCTCCCAAACGAGAAAACAGTTCCAGTTGGTTTCCAAACGAGCTGTCGGCAGTTGAATACAATTCGGGTTGGTTTCTCGGCGGTTCAATACAGTTACGGTTCTGGTTGGTTTCACGGCGGTTCAATACGGGAGCGACGGTTCAATACGGAAGGGATCTTACATTCTCCCACTTGGTCCATACTTCCAATCTTAATGTCTCATATTAAAACCTATTGATAATCTGTATTAAGTAATAGATACATGAATCATGGCGATAAGTCCTCTTATGACGAGTATTATCTTCCATGTATTACTATGTATTTATTTCTTTTATAATTTATGTGGTAACAATTTTTTAATGAATAAACCTTATGTTTATTCTTGGTCCATGAATTCTCTCAAATCAAATTAAGGTGCACATAAATATGAGGAAAACATCGCAATAATTAAGAATTTCATCAAAATAACATTGTCATACAATGAGAAACTACATAATGGAACCAAGTCCCATATTCATTACATGCTCCTTGAATTTAAATGGTGGCATGCCCTTAGTCAAAGGATCAACGATCATCAACTCAGTGCTGATGTGCTCAATGACTACTTTCTTTTATTTAACACGTTCCCTTATGGCTAAATACTTAATGTCGATGTGTTTATTTCGACTCCCACTTTTGTTGTTTTTAGCCATAAAAACATCAACTGAATTGTCATAATACATTCTCAATGGCTTGGAGATAGAATCCATAATTCTAAGCCCAGAAATGAAACTCTTAAGCCATACACCATGTAAAGTAGCCTCAAAACAGGAGATGAACTTGGCTTCCATAGTAGAAGTGGCAATCAAGGTCTGCTTGGCACTCCTCCATGATACAGCTCCACCGGCCATCATAAAAGTGTATCTCAATGTTGATTTGCGTGAATCAACACATCCAGCAAAGTCAGAATCTGAGTAGCCAATTACTTCCAAATTGTTTGTCTGTCTATACATAAGCATGTAGTTTTTGGTTCCTTGAAGGTACCTCATTACTTTCTTTGCATCTCTGCAGTGGTCTATACCTGGATTACTCTTATATCGTCCCAACATTCCCACAACAAATGCAATGTCAGGTCTTGTGCAGATCTAAGCATACATTAGGCTTCTGACAGTAGAAGCATATGGAATGTTCTTCATTTGTTCCCTTTCAAAATCGTTCTTCGGGCATCGGTTCAAATTGAACCTATCACCCTTCACAATGGGAGCTATACTTGGTGAACAATCCTTCATCCAAAATCTCTCTAAAATTTTATTAATATAGGTTTCCTGAGACAGACTCAAGATGCCTCGAAATTTGTCTCTATGGATCTTAATGCCAATGACATAAGATGCCTCACCCATATCCTTCATATCGAAATTTTTAGAGAGGAATTGTTTCACCTCATACAACAAACCCTTATCATTGGTTTCTAGCAAAATGTCATCCACATATAAAACAAGAAAACAAATTTTACTCCCACTAACTTTTAGGTATATACATTGATCCATAATGTTTTATACAAAACTGAAAGAAGGAATTACATTATGGAATTTCAAATACCATTAGCGGGGTGCTTGTTTTAAACCGTATAAGGATTTCTTGAGTTTGCAAACCAATTTCTCACCATCACTAGAGGGGAATCCTTCAGGTTGTTTCATGTAAACCTCCTCCTCTAGATCTCCATTGAGAAATGTCATTTTCACATCCATTTGTTGCAACTCCAAGTCGAAATGGGCTACTAATGCCATAATTACACGCAATGAATCTTTCTTAGATACAGGAGAGAAAGTCTCCGCGTAGTCGATTCCTTCTTTCTGAGTGAATCCTTTAGCAACAAGTCTTTCCTTATATCTCTCAATGTTGCCCAATGAGTCTTTCTTTGTATTAAAGACCCATTTACATCCAATGGATTTTGCACCATTTGGAAACTCAACAAGATCCCAGACTTCGTTACTCTTTATATAATTCATCTCTTCCTTCATGGCATCGTACCATAATTTTGATTCTTTGCAACTCATGGCTTGTGAAAAGGACTCGGGATCATTTTCGGCTCCAATGTTATAGTCAGATTCTTGCAGATACACAACATAATCATCAAGAATTGTTGATCTCTTTGTTCTAGTAGATCTTCTTAATGTTGTACCACCATCTTCCTGAGAAGTATGTGGTTCAACTCATTGTTCAAAAGTTCTTGGAAACTCTTGAACTACCTGATATACTAGAATGCCATCAACAACTTGTGGAACTTCAACAATTGGTTGTTTGACACCAGTTTGTACTTGAGGGGTGAGGTGAACAATAACCAATCTATCACTTGGGGTGGAAGGTTGAGATTCTGAATGATCTTTCTCAGAAACTATGTTCCTGGTTTGATCGCTCCGACTGTTCAAGTCATTTTCAAGAAACTTTGCATTTCTTGATTCCACAATCCTAGTGCTATGAGATGGACGATAAAATCTGTAACCTTTAGACCTTTCAACATATCCAATGAAATACCCACTAATGGTCCTTGGGTCCAGCTTCTTCTCTTGTGGATTATAGATTCTCACTTCAGACAAGCATCCCCAAACGCGCATATGTCGCAAACTCGGTTTCCAACCTTTCCATAATTCAAATGGTGTTTTAGGAACAACATTGGTTGGAACTCGGTTTAATATATACACTGTCGTCTTAAGTGCTTCAATCCACAAGGATTTAGGAAGATTGGAGCTACTAAGCATACTCCGCACCATGTCCAATAATGTTCGGTTTCTTCTTTTTGCTACACCATTCTGGTCGAGTGAACCGGGCATGGTGTATTGGGCAACAATCCCATGCTCTTGAAGAAATTTTGCGAATGACCCAGGTGCTTGTTCATCTTTTGTGTATCTACCATAATATTCTCCACCTCTATTTGATCTCACGATCTTAATTTTCTTTCCGCATTGTTTCTCTACTTCAGCCTTAAAGATTTTAAAGGCATCTACTGCTTTGTTCTTATTATGAAGCATGTAGAGATACATATATCGTGAGTAATCATCTATAAAAGAGATGAAGTATCTCTGACCATGTGAGTCCATGTCTGGACTACATATATCAGTATGTATGATCTCTAATATTCCCTAACTCCTATTGGCACCTTTCTTTGACTTGTTGGTCTGCTTTCCTTTTATGCAATCCACACAAGTCTCAAAATCAGTAAAATCTAGAGTATTAAGTACCCTTTCATTTACCAATCTTTTAATTCTTTCTATGGAAATATGACCTAGTCTCTGGTGCCATAATTTAGAGGAATCATCATTAATAACACATCTTTTAGTGCCAGTGTTAACATGCATTGAATCATAAATGACATTGTTTTGTAAATTAATGCAGTAAAGACCATAAGACAAAATACCATTCCCAACACAATCAGATTTATAAAATAAACTGAAATATATTTCTAAAAAGTTGAAGGAATATCCAAAAGGTACAAGCCTTGAAACTGAAATCAAGTTTCTAGAAAAACTTGGAACATAAAAGGTCTTTTCTAATTCTAAAACAAAACCACTACTTAAAGTTAAATAACATGTTCCTATAGCTTCCACATGCGAGCCCATCCTGTTTCCTGATAAGATGCTTTGCTCACTTCCCATTGGCTTCCTTAGGTTTTGCAAACCCTGCAAGGAATTTGAAATGTGAATTGTTGATCCAGAATCAATCCACCAGGTGTTAATATTGACATTGACCATATTAGATTCATAACGAACGAACGAGATTGCATTACCTTTGTCTGCAAGCCATTTCTGAAATTTGGCGCATTCCTTTTTCATGTGTCCCTTCTTTTTACAGAAGAAACACTTGGAATTCTTCTTGATATCAGCTTGGGGAGGTAGTTTACCTTTCCCTTTCTTATTGGCTTGAGATTTTCCCTATCCATGCGTTGCCATCATTGCACTTTCTCCCAGTTCCATCACCAGTCTCTCTTCCTCTTGAACACACATGGTCATGAGTTCATTAATTGACCATTTATCCTTATGTGTGTTGTATGAGATTTTGAAGGGTCCGTATTGGTGCAGAAGGGTGTTCAGGATGTAGTGCACCAGGAAAGACTCCAATATTTCAACCTCGAGTTTCTTCAGTTGAGCCACAGTGTCCCTCATTTGCATGATGTGCTCGCGCACACCTTTCACATTGGTGAGCCTTAGGGATGAGAACTTCATGATTAGGGTGCTTGCTAGTGCCTTGTTTGAAGTGACAAATTGATCTTCAATGGATTTCAGCAAGTCTCGGACGTTTTCATGCTGATCAACGGAACCACGAATACTAGCTGAAATTTTAGTCTTAATGAACATCATGCTTAGGCGATTAGATCGCTCCCATCGCTCATAAAGCGTGATGTCCGCTGTAGTGATGGTATTAGTGAGTGCTGGTGGTTCATCTTTCCTAATAGCATAATCTATGTCCATCCACCCCAAATGAAGGAGAAGTCTCTCCTTCCAGACCTTATAGTTAGCTCCCTTAAGTTTAGGAATATCACAACAAATTTCAGAGAAATTTGCAGGTTGTAGAACTGCATAAAATTAAAGATCACATGCTTACGTTAAAATTGAGGCCAACAAAAAATAAAATAAAATTTCATGCTTTACCAATGTAAATTCATGCTTAAATTTGAATCTAACGGCATAAAAATTGCCTATGGGCTAAATTTTCAATTCAAGCAAATTCAATTTGAACTTTATGATAAAACTATCAATTCATAAGTCCTGGGGGTAAGTTATGAATAATTTGATGTTTTATCCTAATTAATTATATATAAATATAATAAAAATTCATGTGGGATAAAATTTACTATATTTAGTATAATTAATTACAATTAATGTCTAAATATTCTTTACATGATCTTATATAATATTATTTAATTAGAGATGTTGTGGCTATTCTCTAATAATAATAATAATAAATTATATGGATTAATAATAAATTATATGGATCACTAGACATTATTTCTTTTATGCATAAAATTAAGTTGATATGAGACTAATTATAAATTGCATAAATAAAACTACATGGACAGATTATGCATCACCAATTGATCCCAAAACTAAGATTTAAGCAGTATCCATGAAAGTTTCTAGTTGAGCATTTTAGAAGTATTAGACGTAATTGAAAGGTTTGCAAACATTGGTATTGTAACGTGTCTACTGGCTTTATTGTCACTGAACGCAGCACAGACTAACCCTAGCAAACCCATGGTGTCTGCTTCCTACATATTTGGAGACTCCACTACAGATCTCAGCAATAATGATGGACTTGCAACGATTTTCAAAACCAACTTTCCTCCATATGGAAGAGATCTTGCGGATCAGAAACCTACTGGTCGATTTACTAATGGAAAATTAGTAACAGATATATTATGTATGATTCAAAGGAATAACTTTAGCAATCTGTAGGCCCGCACGGGTGTAGACGGATTGGCAAGTGCCGTGTAAATGGAAGGAAATTTGTAAAATGAAGTCTCATGTTCGATTCTCACCCAGATTTACTCGTGCACCATTCTTGTGGGCTGGGTGGTTGCACCTGGGGTTATAGTGGTAGCCGATGGGGATCGACCCCGTGTCACGCGAGTACGAGAACCGCGAGTTGCCGATTCCCCCAGTAAAAAAAAAATACTTTAGCAATCTGTAGAATAAAATCATATGATAGCTTCATTGTAATGTTAAAAATAGAAAGGGATAGTAATATGATTTCTGGTACAGTTTCTCTTAAATCAACAGTATAACAATGAAGCATTAGTCTGACGCTGTCGCATAGCAATGCAATGAAACTTCTCGAGACAGAATAAACCTGTCTTTCTCCAAAACACCAAGGCAAAGATAAAAATGCTCTGATACCAAATGTTAGATTTAAATTGATTCTAAAATATGCGGAATAAAACTCTTCAAAAGAATTGAAATTTAGATGCCAAAATGGATCATACCTCTAGCCATTGATGCTGCTTGAGTTTGACTAATTGTTGCAGAAGTTTTCCTAGTTCCACACTAATTTTGCTTTCCTTTTGCTTTCCATATGGCACTTCAAAGCTCTGCTCAGTCTAATTGATGGTGTAAGACTAAAGGAAATTGATTGAATTAAGCAAGCTTGGGGACCAAAATGAAATCTTTATAGCCAAGCTTCCATCAAGCTTCTTTTGGCTAACTGTTAACTGTTCCACATATCTAGGTAGAGAACCGTATGGAGTAATGGACCATTCCAGAAGCTCCCAAATGAGAAAACGGTTCTAGTTGGTTTCCAAACGAGTTGTCGGTGGTTGAATATAGTTCGGGTTGGTTTCTTGGCGGTTCAATACAGTTACGGTTTTGGTTGGTTTCACGGCGGTTCAATATGGGAGCGACGGTTCAATACGGATGGGAGCTTACATATACTTGAGGTTAAACCAATGGCCAACTATAGTTTTAGATTATTGGAGGCATGGCCACAAATTCAATCACAAATTTAATTGTTGATGTTGTGGATGGGTTCTGAGATGACCCAAATCTACAATCAAATTAAAAGGTCGGGTATTACAACAATCTCTTAGGGCACACAGATGGCCCTATGTAGGGCAGGTTTCAATTGAATTGGCCATGCAATGTGAAGTTGCCACCACAATGCATCACTTATAGTCATATCCTAAACAATAAGTCCTTTATCCATTTCCAGTGTTAGTATATGCAACCTTTGTGACCTATGTATCACATTACTAATTATTGTCCAAAGTTGTTCACTGATATCAAGAATGTTAATATAGCTACCACGTCAGAGGTTTTCTAAACTGTCGAGGGAACAATTATATAGTTTTCCCTGCTGAAGAATTTTAAATACAATAAAGCAGATAAGAAAAATGAAATTTTATAGGACAATATTTCCAATGGAATTACTGGTATTTCTATCCATTTGTCCAGGAATGGAGGGTTTTAGATCTAAGCGCAATTGTGGATATATATCCTGGTTTGAAGGTGGTGCTCAAAAACCTTCTACCTCCAAACGTAGCATGCATCCATAAGCGTTCAATGAGATTAACCATAGATTGAAATCTCATATTGTGGGGATTTCATCAGCTACAAGTGAGGATAAACTGGAGGAGTTATTGCAACCACTTTGAAGTGGGCATGGTATTGGTTTCTTGTAATGAAGTTCAATTTTACTTAGATAACAAGGCATTAAAAATACATTATGAGACATCCGAAGGGTTAATTATAGATTATGTTGTTTCACAGAGATCAAATTTGCATGTCAGTAGCCGTTTTTTTTAAATTTCAATTTCAATGGAAGTCAGTTGTATGAATCTCATTTGAAGGACATATGCATGTTGATTATTATGCGTTATGATAAACCAATACAAAAAAGGGAAGAAATAGATTCAANTATTGTATTATACTTAAGCATGATAAATTGTGAAACAAGAAATGCAGAGAGAAAGAATAGAACAGAAAACAGTATATTAGAATATAAGAAAAAGAGTACAAAATGAGTACATGAAGAAGATTAATGAATAAGTACTATGCAAAGGGAAATAGCTGAGCTAAATAGGCTCAAGCAAATCAAGAATAGAAAGTACAGCTGGCCAGGACAACTGGCAGTGTACAGTCATCCTGTTGAGGTTACATTATATTTAATACTCCCTCTTAAACTCAACAGTTACAAACATTAGCACTGACTATGCCCAAGTGTTGTCTCTGAAAATTAAAAATAGATTTTCCTAGTGTCTTTGTGAAGATATCAGCGAGATGATCTCGAGAACCACAGAATTGTAGTGCAATATCACCATTATTGACTAGCTCGCGTATGAAATGAAAACGAGTGTCAATGTGTTTTCTTTTCTTGTGAAACACATGATTTTTAGATAGAGCAATTGCTGAAGTATTGTCATAGAAAATAGGAGTTGGATCCTTTTCTGTATGTGACATATCTTACAATATTCTTCTCAGCCACACAGCTTGACAAGACGCTGAAATAGCAGCGACATACTCTGCCTCTACAGAAGATATTGATACAATTGGATGCTTCTTTGATGCCCATGAGATCAAGTTCGTGCCCAAGTGAAAAGCATGTCCAGATGTGCTTTTCCTGTCATCTAGGCTTCCTGCAAAATCACTGTCTGTGTAACTAGATAGTTGATTACTATCTTATTTAGTGTACCATAAGCCAAAATTGAGAGTTCCTGCAACATATCTCAAAATTCGTTTCGCCATTTTCCAATGAGAATCTTTGGGGGATTCCATGAATCTGGAAACAAGGCTGGCTGCATACATAATGTCAGGCCTAGTTGCTGTAAGATACAACAAACTGCCTACTAAGATTTTGTACAGGGTAGGGTCCACTGTAGGGACTTTATCTTTCTTGCTCAATTTTGTGCCTAAAGGTATAGGGGTTTCTGCTGGATTTCATTCTTCCATGCAAAATCTTTTGATGATGTCTGCTGCATACTTTTACTGACAGACAAAAATGCCTTTGGTTGATTGATCAATCTCAATCCCTAAAAAATATTTCATTATGCCAAGATCTGTCATCTCAAACTCAGATTGCATGGCATGTTTAAAATTTGTTAACTCAAGATTTCTAGTATAGATCATGTCATCAACATATAAACATACAATCAAAATTTTACTATGCTGATCTGTTTTGGTGTAAAGAGTCGGCTCATTTTGGCTTCTGCTAAAACCACTTTTGATCAGGTAAGTGTCAATTTTGCTGTACCAAGTTCTTGGAGCTTGCTTTAAGCCATACAAGGCTTTCTTCAACCGATATACTTTGGCTGGGTGCTCTTGGACTTCAAATCCAGGTGGCTGATCGACATAAACTTCTTCTTCTAAAAAACCATTCAGGAATGTTGACTTGACATCCATCTGGTATACTTTCCATTTGTGTTGGGCTGCTACGGCCAATAGAGTCCTTACAGTGTCTAGTCTTGCTACTGGAGCAAATGTTTCACCATAATCAGTACCTGGTTGTTGTGAGAATTCTTTGGCAACAAGTCTTGCCTTGTGTTTTTCAATTTTCCCTTTTTCATTGAGTTTAGTTTTGTAAACCCACTTGACACCAATACTCTTCTTGTGACTTGG
>CBVK0101313813.1:0-33552 GCA_900067695.1 Picea abies | reverse complement strand
GGCCTACTTGGGCTCATGAATGAGTTGCACAGAAACTCCATTTGAATTACTCTTAAAAGGAGTAACCCTCTATCTTAACCCCCTTTATCAAAATTCAAAGTTAAGAATGAAAATTCTTATTGTGCGTATGCATTTGAAAAATATGAATTATGCATTGATTGTGAATGAATATAATGTTGACTAACAACAAGTGTTTTTCTAACACAACAAGTGGACAATCAACCGCGGGAAACTGCAGACACATAGAATGGTGATGCACCACGAAGTGGGGGATGGCTCCCATAATAGAGACGAAGAGTTTGATGAAAGGAGGGTGGTAGAGACCCATCCAGATCTAGCTGAGATTGTGAGGAGCCCCATGGTCAAACTACAGAGTTGCAAGGCCGACAACGAGAGGTTGATAAAAGAGCAAGAGAAGCAAATGGAAATTAATATAGTCTTGCTGCAAAGTTTATCTGAAATACAAAGACAATTGCAGCATGGACTTGACACCAGTCACGTGGACCGACAACAAACAAAGAAAAGTTGAAGTCCACCTGAGATATAGAAACGTGGTCTTTTAAG
The DNA here is from genome assembly GCA_900067695.1 of Picea abies. NCBI lineage: Eukaryota > Viridiplantae > Streptophyta > Pinopsida > Pinales > Pinaceae > Picea > Picea abies. Next base: position 32,988 of record CBVK0101313813.1, on the reverse strand, counting down.
TGGCCACACTGGGAAGAGCATCTCGAGAAAGGTCCACCCCAGAGATAAGGGACAAGCATTAGATGATTCCTCTGGAAAGTAAATTGGTGATTGGTATGACCTGTTGATTGGTATGGACTGGCTAGCCACATATAAATCCAGACTAGACTGTTACCATAAAACCTTAGAATGTGTAAGTGAAGAAGGAAAAAGGATAACCCTTCAAGGGATCCAAAAACCTGTCTCGGTGAGATGAATATCAACTCTTCAAATGAGAAAGTATTGCATAAAGGGATGTCCACTATATGCGATACATGTGTTGGAATCAGTTGAAGATGACAAACCAAGCCTCGAAGACCACCCCACACTAAGAGAATATAGAGATGTATTTTCGGAAGAGGTACCGGGTCTACCTCCGAGAAGGGACATTGACTTCTCGATAGAACTTGCACCAGGAGCGGTGCTAGTGTCTAGGAAACCATAAAGGATGAGCACAGCTAAGCTAGTTGAGCTTAAATTACAACTAAAAGAAATGATGGACAAAGGCCATATCCGGCCCAGCGTGTCTCCATGGGGAGCACCAGTCTTGTTTGTGAAAAATAAAGATGGTACCCTCTGACTGTGCATAGATTATAGACAACTCAATAAGGTAACCATAACGAACAAGTACCCCTTACCCAGGATCGATGACCTGTTCGATCAATTGGGAGGTGCTTCCATCTTCTCAAAGATTGACTTGAGATTTGGATACCATCAAGTCCGAATCAAGGGTGAAGACATCCAAAAAACTGCCTTCAGTACGAGATATGGTCACTATGAGTTTGTGGTTGTACCATTTGGATTGACCAATGCACCTGCTACTTTTATGTGCTTGATGAACAATGTGCTCAGCAAATTAGTAGACAAATTTGTTCTGGTTTTTATTGATGATATATTAATTTACTCCAAGAATAGAGAGGAACATGAGGAACATCTTAGACTTGTGCTTCAAGTGATAAGAGAACATCGGCTCTATGCCAAATTTAGCAAGTGTGACTTTTTCCAGAAGCAAATACATTACTTGGGCCATGTCATATCTGAAAAAGGAGTAGCAGTAGACCCTGACAAGATCCAGTCTATCATGGAATGGCCTACCCCAATGGACGTTTCAGATATCAGATTATTTATGGGCTTAGAAGGATACTATAGGAGATTTATAAAAGGATTCTCCAAGATTGGTTGTCCAATCACTGCCCTCCAGAAGAAGGGAGCTAAATTCACGTGGACACAAGAATGTGAAGAAATATTTCAATCCCTGAAACACCTTCTGACCCATGCTCCTGTGCTGAAGATCGTTGATCCCAAAAACGACTTCCTCGTGTGCACAGATGCCTGTAAGGAAGGGCTCGGGGGATTCCTTATGCAATGAGGAAGTGTAGTCTGCTATGAATCCCAAAAATTTAATGAGCACGAAGCCAACTATGTGACCCATGATCTAGAGCTGGCCGCCATACTGCATGCCTTGAAAATGTGGAGGCATTACCTCCTGGGAAGGAAATTCGTACTCATGACAGACCACTGTGGATTGCAACATCTTTTTGACCAACTAAAAATCAATGCTAGAAAAGCTAGGTGGATGGCCCTTCTTAGTGAGTTTGATTTCGAAATCAAACATATCAAGGGAAATGAAAATAAGGTGGCTGATGCCCTTAGCAGAAGTATGAAAACAATTCATCTGGTAGCGGTGGGCACCTGCGAGACCAATGTCAGGGAAAGAGTTAAGAATGCATAAGAAATAAACACATTCTTCCAGACCGTGACCTTGTACCTGGAGCAAGAACCCACGGTGATAAAGTATGAAGGCTACCAAATGATAGATGGAGGTCTGCTAACTTACAGAAATAGATTGTATATTCGAGATAGTGATGACTTGAAGAGGTTCATAATGGATGAACTACATAAAAGATCGTATACTGGTCATCCGGGATACCAGAAGATGATCACAGCCACCATGAAACAATTCTATTGGCCTGGATTGAAGAAAGAAATAGATGAGTACTTAGCCAAATGCATAGAATTCCAATAGGTTAAAGCAGAACACTGACACCCAACAAGATTATTACAACCTCTACCAATCCCAAAATGGAAATGGGAAACCATCTCCATGGATTTCATCACCAGATTACCAACATCGACCAAACAAAATGACACCATCATGGTAGTGGTGGATAAACTGAGGAAGTCCGCTCATTTTATCCCCATCAAGTCGACTTGCAAGGCAATAGACATCGCCAACATATTCATGAAGGAGATATTCAGACTACATGGTATGCCTAAGGAGATCATGTCTGAAAGAGACACGAAATTTACTTCCAACATTTGGAAATCCTTGATGGTTAGTCTGGAAACCAAATTACTGTTTATCACAGCCTATCATCCTCAAATCGATGGACAGATGGAAAGAGTGAACCAAATATTAGAAGACATGCTAAGGATGCATGTAATGCATCAACCCAAAAAGTGGGAAGATTACCTGCCACTGGTGGAATTCACCTACAACTATGGCTACCAAGAATCCCTAAAGATGAGCCCTTTCGAAGTCCTCTATGGTAGACCATGCAACACTCTAGTCAGTTGGAGTAATCCCGTGAACAGAGTTACAATTGGACCTGACATGTTGAAAGAAATGGAACAACATGTGACTGAGATAAAACAAAATCTAAAGGTCGCTCAGAACAGACAGAAAAGTTACGTTGACCAAAAGAGAAATCCAAGAGAATTCAAGACGGGAGACCACGTATATCTTAGAGTTAGTCCTAGGAAGATTTCCCTTAGGATGGGAGCTTGTGCCAAGTTGGCACCTCAGTATTGTGGACCCTTTGAAATTCTATATAGAGTGGGACTTGTAGCCTATAGGCTAGCACTTCCTCCCACAGTAAAAGAACATAATGTTTTCCATGTTTCATTATTGAATAAATATATACATGATTCTAATCATATAATTGACTGGTCTGTGATCTAGGTGGAACAAGAGGGATAATTCCTGCCAGAATCTCAATGCATACTGGACAGAAAGGAAACCCCACTCAGGAACCGAAACATTGCACAGGTTAAGGTGCAGTGGAAACATTTTTGCCCAGATGAGGCTACATGGGAAATGGAAGATGCCATGAAATAGGCATATCCGATTTTGTTTACTTTTGTACATACACATCATATTGATAGATAGAACATCGAGGACGATGTTCCTTCAAGGGGGAGGGAATTGTAACACCTTGTTTCCCCAAGTCTGTAAAAATAACTATATTGGACAAGAACTATGGCAAACTCAAAGATGTGAATGTTTGATTTAACGGACCTTTGTATAAAAGGTCGATCAATGTAAATTATGTCATCATTATGTGTTGCATGACTATTGGAAGGAAGGATGGGCTAAAAAAGGCCACGATGGCTAATGAGAGGTGGTGGAAAGGACCTGGAATGGTTGCGTTAACTTCCACTGAACCAATATCGTACTATTTTTTACTTGCTCAAAGACCAAAGCAACTCTCTGACCCTGGAATGAATTACCCACCAAGATGGTAGGTTGGGAGACTCCTCAAGAGTTAATGAGGGGATGGGGGTGAACTTCCCATTCGTAGAATCTCTTAGACCTGACCACGGATGGGGGAACATGGGCCACACACAATCTTGTAGAAAAAGGAAAGAAAGGAAGTGTGGGGAGGGAGAATACATTTGATAGGGATCGCGAAAGAGAGCCGATGAGGAAATCTAGAAATACAGGGAGTTCTGAACAGAGGAGAAGGAGAGTAACCTTCGTCCTTGACTTTCGTTGAGCTGGAAGTAGGAGACTAAATCTCAAGCATTGTGGTCTAGCTCGGGGGTGGCTAGTGGTAGATCCATCTGGAGTCACTGAGCCTACAGTTGGGTGGAAATGAGCACCCCTCTCAACATTCCCATCACGTCTGGTGTTTCTGATAAGTGTTATGTCTTGTATTTTGAATTGAATAATGCAAACACATGCTCATGTTTATATTCTCATAAATGGTTTCTGTATAGAAGTGTTTTCCTTTTGTTTTGATTGGAAATAATGGATGCATGCTTATACTCATATGACCATAATTGGTTTATGTATAGAATGAATAAGTTCATAATACGAGTCTGTTCCCTTGAGATTTGTCCCATCTACTTGACTCATGCTATGCCCTGGTTTGATTTCTCGAAGGCACCTCCTCACAAGAAGTTTCCTCGCATTCCAGAGTTGGAGTGAGTTCCTTGAAAAGACTACTGTTATAGTAAACCCACGAGTTTACTTTACCCCAGTCACAAAGTTCATAGCTCGGTGAATTAGGAAGGATTTTCAGTCAGGTCACTAAGCCTAGGGATAATTACCCAAGAACCCTCTGAAGGATCATGTGATCTCAGTCTGGAAACCTTATACAAGAAAGAGTAGTCCTCTCAGGTTTCGAAGTCGTGGGAGTTCGAAGCTCCAATAGGTTGAATCTCGTGATTCAATATTAGAAAGGACAGTGAGTCAATTTATTGAAAGAAAATACCCGATAATTTTGTAGACAAATGGTCGAAATCCTTTTGGAAATACCCCGGGTCGGTCAATACCGATGGATCTAAAGGAGGAGAGCAAGCATTAACACCTCGACCCCTTCACCCTTCGCAAGTAGTGATGGGATCTAGGACCGTAGATCGAAGGATATGTCAGAGCTCTATTGACCGTTGATCTTAACCTTTGCATAGGTAGGAGAGTGGACTCGACAAACGTCTGGAAAGTCCCAAAGTATTTGGAACCATCCATCGACACACGACACGTGGCAGTCCGGTAGCATTTCGCTAACTCGCGACTTGGAGTGGTCAAAGGGTAGGATTGCACGAACTTACGATTCGCGAAATCATGACGTGATCATGGTCATTGATCCATGAGTGATCTAGACCATCGGTTTAGCATGAATAAGTTTCGGTGTTTCGGCACCCGGGAAACCAAATCGCAAGACCCCTCATTTTCGCAAATTGTGAAATCCCAGTTTATGAAACCCCGAATCGGTTTAGCATGAATAAGTTTCGGCATTTCGGCAGCCGAGAAACCAAAGGGAAAGACCCCTCATTTTCGCAAGTAACAAAATCCCGGTATACGAAACCCCGAATCAATTTAGCATAAATAAGTTTCCACGTTTCAGCACCCGGGAAACCAAAGGGAAAGACCATTAATTTTTGCAAGTCACGAAATCCCGGTATACGAAACCCCGAATCGGCCTAGCATGAATAAGTTTCGTCGTTTCGGCACCCGGGAAACCAATGGGCAAGACCCCTTGTTTTTGTAAGTCGTGAAATCCTGGTATACGAAACCCCGAATCGGTTTAGCGTAAATAAGTTTCGACATTTCGGCACCCGGGAAACCAAAGGGAAAGACCCCTCATTTTTGCAAGTCGCAAAATCCCGGTATACGAAACCTCGAATCGGTTTAGCGTGAATAAGTTTCGACGTTTCGGCACCCGGGCAACCAAAGGGAAAGACCCCCCTGTTTTCACAAGTCGTGAAATCTCGGTACACGAAACCCCGACGTGCTCTGTGGATGAGCCCTAGGTCACAGGACAGGGTCATGTGGTAGGAAGGAAGAGTCCCAAAAGGATTTTGACCGTCAATTTTTAGAGAATATGTGGTGAAGATCTAAAGCCCTCGGGGTTCTAGACATTGGAGGAATAGGAGTGAAGACCCCGCTAGAAATACAGAAAGGTAGAATGTGAGGATTTAATCTGGGCCATTGATCAAGTCGACGATCTGGACCGTAGATTCAGATGATACCAGGCTTTCGGGTTTTGGGGATTGAAGGAACAAGGGTTCCTTGCAACAAAAATCTCGAAAGCATGTTCACGAAGGTGGTCAAATGGAGGAGGATAACGGAAGGGATGGTTTGCGCTAGGCCCCATAGAAATTCATGGATTTTGTCGCTCGAAGAAAAGACGTAAAAAAAGGAAAATCTTAGTTGTCGTAGTGGGCGTGTGACAAATTTTAACTTACCAATGAACATGGTCAAATTTATTGAGTTGATAATTGAGTCCTCTTCTAGAGAATTTTCTCCCTTTCCACCAGAAAAACCCACATCTGTGGCGCTCTCTGACCAATCAACCTTCCATGTTGACTGCTTCCTTATTTTCCCTAGACAAGTATTTTTCAAGTGCCCCACCTCCTTGCACATCAAACAGTGGAACGAGATCCCTTAGTATTCCAATTTATGAGTAGTCCAATTTCCAGATACTCCAATAATCCCTTTTGGAGATCAAATTCAACTAAATTTTTGCCAATTATGCGGTCCTGTCACTCCAAAATTACCTGTTCCACATGAAAGAATTTACCAAGAGCATCACCAATTTCTTTGAACGCTTACAGGTTCCAAAAAGCAAGTGGGAAACATGACATTAATACCCACAGATGCATGAATCTGAAAAATATTCTCCAGGTTAAAACTGTGTGTCCACCATTTTATCATGAGACTTCCACTACAACAAATCCAAACATCGTTCATGATGTTTTCCACATCTTCAAAATTTCTAAACCAGAAACATAACCATCCTCTGACCAACACTAGCATTTCGAGAGTGTACCCCAGAAATGGTTTCCAGTTTTTCTCTGTCCACCTGCCTACAGTCGCCATCGAACAAGCCTAGTATCTAAAACGACCTACCATAGCTAAAAGAGATAAGGAAGAAACTGCCTTCATCCCTACATCTCGCCTCAGGACCATTTTTGAATTATTCTTTCTCGACTTCCACGTATTTTTCTCCAATACCCTATGATTGGCGTACTCTGGCTCTTTTTCTTTTCCTTCTAAATCCCTGCATCCGGTGAGGAGCTTGTTAATATCTACAGGTCTTGTCGGAACGACAATTTTATCCTTAGACCCAAAACCCCTTCTGTGACTAAGAACAACAAGTGATTTACCTTTCTGTCTAACTGAAGAAAGAGGGGCATATAGAGTCGTAGGGGAAAGACTTATTACAACTATTGGCCGAAATTGTCCCTTCCCTTCAAGTTTGAAGAGGTCATTGAGAAGCGATGTATCTTTTCTCATTTTGGATGCCTATCGTTCCTCCACCTGGCGAATATGTTGTCTCAAAACCATCGCAACTATTAAGAGCATTTAGAATGGGCTCCTTTATGTACTTGGCCTCCTTAGTTTTTATTAAATACTCCTTATACTCTTTGTCAGACTTAAAGAGACTTGCCTGGCTCCACATGTCATCAAGTTGGTGCTCTCAGCAAGTTGTAGCTTGCAAAACAGAGAGTTGGTGCTCTCAGCAAGTTGTAGCTTGCAAATGCCAAAGAAATGTGGGACAAACTCATTAGCAATTATGAAGGTAATGAGATGGTAAAGGGTGCCAAGCTTCAAATCTATAGAGTACAGTTTGAATAGCTGAAGATGAAAGAAGATGAAACTGTTGGAAAATACTTTCTAAGAGTTGAAGAACTGGTAAATGCAATGAAAGCACTTGGTGAAAAAATTGAGGAACCTTCTTTAGTTCAGAAAATTTTGAGATCTCTACCAGATAGATTCAACCCGAAGGTTTCTTCTATAGAAGAACTTAATGATCTACAAACCTTGGAGTTTGATCAACTTCTAAGAACATTGACTGCATATGAAAGGAGAATAGTTTGTAGTAACTCTCAACCTCTAATGGCAAGAAAACCCCGATGCATCCACCATTATCATCATTGATTAAACATTTATGCACGTTAGTGTGATCAATGAGCCACTTTAGGAGCTCGATGCAAGGAAATATCGGAGTTTGGCTTTCCACCATGTGTATATAAGCTCTACGGATTTTTGGGACATCATCATCGAGCCTCCTTGTATCAGGATCGTTGTGCGGGGTATACTCGAAGGGTTCTTTTTTCTTGATTTTCTTGAACAATTCTTCCCATCGAGGAAATGTTGTTTTGGATCCAATGTTTGGCTCTGTGTCTCCAAAGGCCAGAGGTTGGACGAAGGCCTCCTTGGAATCTGTCTTGATGACAGGCACTAGTTTTTGGGTGAATTATAATTGTCTTGCAATTGTTGGGGAAGATCCCTCTCCTGCTTCTGGTTCTTGCGGCTTTGGTGCTCTTGGCGATTTCTTGGTGGAGGGTTTCTTTGGAGGCATTGTTCCTTCAATTAAAACAACCTTCAAACATGTGTACAGAGAAGTGTCGGGTTGTGAACTCATAAACTGAAACATAAAACACCACAAGTGGATACATACCTGTAATGCTTGCTAAGAAAGTTGTCTAATGCTTACTGATCTTTGGACGACTTATTTGGGTTGTCAGCCCTTCTCCTTTATTCATTCTAAAATCTTTGTTTCTTAGAATAAGATCATGCATAATGACGTCGACAACATATAACTGGAGAGACTCTATCCGTTGTATCAATCAGTTAATATGACTAATCAATACAATTCAAAATGAAACTATCATCGATTCTCCGCAATTAAATCCTAACTGGTTGACGACGGAGGCGCGGAGGCAGATGCATTGTATCGGCAAGTTAAAACAAGTTCCTTTGATTCGCGCACGGATTAGCAACTAATGCATGATCTGCAATCTTATTCACACTTTAAATGCGTTGTACCTAATAGATCTGTGGGTAAAATGTCTCATCACGTCACATCTCTCTGGCATGGAGGTCAGGGATCGGCACTTTAAAATGTAAAATTAATGTGTATTTTATTTTGTAGTTCCCCGATGCTGAAATCGTGTCAGGTGTCGGTAATCGGCGATACCGCTCTTCTCTTTGCGTGACACTTACCTTTTATTTTTCCTGTCAAAGACGAACGGGTCGGTCTTTGTCAATACCTCTGCCAAGGTTCAATCGTAAAAATAAATACTGTCATTTGCCAACATCGATGAAGATCGATGTTCAACTATTTTAAAATTCTCAAACGATTTTCATCATCTTTAATGTTTACCAATGTCGAACTCCTAAACGCATCGTGGAAATCTTTAGTGTGCTAATTTCATAAGTAGCTTATTAAGGACCCTTTAATGATTAATATGATTCTTTGATGTATGTTCAGGTAGGCTTTAGAATGAACATAAAAATAAGCACAAGTATCAGTTTCATATTGAAGGAAAGACAGACAATGTAAAGGATCAAGTGGCACCCAAAAGTAAAAAATGAACATAGACTTTTACGGTGTGTTGAGTGCTCAACAACAGTTTCAAAGAATGGTAAAAAAACTGATGAAGACTTTTCCCTGCTAAAGGTGGAGTTAGAAGAGGCAAAGAGGATAAAGGACATCCTGAAGCAGCAGTTATAAAAAAAGAAGGCAAGATGTGAAGCCTTGGAAGAAGAGGTAGTAAAAACCAGAAAAGAGATGGAGAAGTTTAAAGCATTGTATCTCCAAAATCTTCTAATCATTAAAGCCTCAACAGAACTAAATGATATTCTTAACAAATAGAGATTTCCTTTGTTGAAAACTAGTTTAGGCTATGTAATTGGTTCAACCAACAAAGAGACAGAAATCAAAGAGCCAGTAAAGATGATCAAGTTCCAAGTCAGCAGACAATCAAACCATGGGAGTAATCTGTCACCAAAAGATAATAAAGACAAGATGATCCCTAATAAAAAACAAAGAGGTCAGAATATGGAGAAACAATTGCCAAGAAGAAGGCCACACTTCAGGTACCAAAATTTATTCTATGGTTACTGCTTTTACTGTTCTAATTTTGGTCATAAGATTGCAAATTGTCAAACTAAGTTTAGAGACATGCAACTGAGGAGGTCAATAAATAAACAATCTTTACAACATAGAACTAAGAAGCCAATGAATAGGCAACGTAGCACCATTCACGTTGACCTACTGAAAAATGAACTTGAATGTTATAGCTGTCATAACTTCGGCCACAAAGTTGCAAAATACCATCTGAAGAATTACAAAATAGATACAAAGATAAAACCCTTAGCTAAAAATGTTAGCACATGGAAAAAGAAAGATAGTGAAAATTGTGGTCTAGTACTTTCAACTCAAAAACAAAAAGACCCCTGGTATATAGACATTGTATGTTCCAAGCACATGACTGGAGACAAGGATAAGTTTATGTCTATAAGTAAAGGCAAAACAAGAAATGTGACCTTTGGAAATGATGAACTAGGTAAAATCAAGGGTAAAGGGATGGTGAGTTTAAGTAATGGAAAAGGAAAATCCCAGGATGTCCTGCTTGCAAATGGGTCGAAAAAAAAATTGCTCAGTGTAAGTCAAATGTGTGACAGAGGATGTGAGGTGGTTTTCACTTCCAAATATTTCAAGACAAAGTTTGTAAATTCATGACAAGTGGTGGCTAAAGGCATAAGGACAAATAATAATGTATATGTACTAAAAGAAGATAGAGAAGAGTGTCATATAAGAAAACTTGATGAGAGATGGTTATGGCATAGGAGACCTGGACATATAAACTTTGACCAATTAATCAATCTAAAAAATCTTGAGGCAGTAAAAGATCTTCCAAGAATATCAAAGCCACAAGATTCTGTCTGTAAACCATATCAAGTAAGAAAGATAACTAGGACACAATTTAAATCCAATACAAAAACCACTTAAATTAGTTCATATGGATCTATGTGGACCATCAAGAAAGGAAAACACGGGGAAAGAAAACTACTTCATGTTGATCATTGATGATTCATCCAAACTCACTTGGGTTGCTTTCCTCAAAGGAAAAGCTAAAGCATTTGAGAAATTTAAAATATTTAAGGATTTAACTGAGAATCAAATAGGCAACAGATTAAAGGTTGTGAGATCAGACATAGGAGGCGAATTTATGTCAAGTGATTTCAAGGAGTTATGTGATAAACATGGGATCAAAAGAGAATGCACAATCCTAGGAACCCCACAAAAAAATGGAGTAGTTGAGGGGAAAAACAGAACAGTTTAGCAAATGGTCAGGTCAATGATGAATGAGAATAACATTGGTCAAACCTACCGGGTAGAAGCAATACACACAACAATCCACATTCTTAATAAACCTCACCTCAGACCACACAGTTACAAGACAGCTTATGAACTGTGGCATGAAAGACCTACTACAAACAAACAATTCAAAGTCTTTGGGAGTAAGTGTTACATAAAGAATAATAATGAGAACCTTAGGGTATGCTACAAATAGGGACGATGAAGACATCTTCTTAGGGTATGATACAAATAGTAAAGGATACAAATGCTATAATAAGAGGCTGCATAAATTGATTGATTGTATTGACATAAGAGTTGATGAAGGAATCTGAGTAAGAGAGGTGAACAATATTGAATCAACAATAAAGGATATAGGTGAAGTTGAAGTTGAAAAGGTCTAAGAATCAGAACAAGAAGACTCTAAGTCAGATGAAGATGCAAATACTCAAGTAGACTCAAATCAGTAGACAACATCAAACTCTTCCTCCAGAATTACTCAAAAGAATCATCTTGCAAGTTAGATAATTGGTGAGAAAGACAAAGGTGTACAAACTAGGAGAAGGATAATAAAAAACACCGAGCAATAACATATAGCATTCATATCCATGGTGGAACCCAAGAACTTCAATGAATCCAGTGAATATGTAAACTGGTTAAAATCAATGAATGAGGAATTGGACTAGATTGAAAAGAATGACACTTGGGAACTCATTCCTAGGCCAACAAATAAAAATGTAATAGGATCTAAATGGGTCTACAAAAATAAGATGAATGAGTAAGGAAATATTGTAAGAAATAAGGCTAGATTGGTCTGCAAAGGATATGCTCAAATAGAAGGACTGGACTTTGATGAAACATTGTGCCTGTAGCAAGATTAGAAGCTATTAGAATGTTTCTTGCCTATGTTTGTCATAAACAGTTCAAAGTGTACCAAATGGATGTCAAGTCATCTTTTCTAAATGGAGATCTAATAGAAGAAGTCTATATGGAACAACCATAGGGTTTCCAATTGTCAGATAACCCTCGCTTTGTCTGCAATCTAAAGAAATCCTTATATGGGTTGAAACATGCTCCTTGTGCCTGGTATCACACACTGGATACGTATCTACAAGAGAAAGGGTTTAAGAGAGGAACAATTGACAACAATCTATATATCAAAACAAAGGGTAATGATATTCTCATTGTGTTGGTCTATGTAGATGACATCATCTTTGGTGGTAATAATGCTTCATTCGTAAAATGGTTGTCTTCTGCCATACAGTCTGAATTTGAAATGTCTATGATAGGAAAGCTATCATTTATTCTTGGCCTACAAATTACTCAAAAGTCTAAAGGGATATTTCTTTCTCGAGAAAAATATCTAAGAGAAATGTTGAAAAGGTTTAAAATGGAAGATTCTAAATCTATGAGCACACCTATGGTAACTGGATGTAAGTTAAGCAAGGATGATGATTCACCTGATGTTGATCAGAGTTCATATAGGTATATGATATGCAACCTATTGTACATCAATGCATCCCATCCAGACATAATGCATGTTGTTGGAATGGTAGGAAGGTATCAGGCCGCACCTAAACAGATTCATTTGTTAGTTGTCAAAAGAATATTTAAATACTTGAAAGGAACAATGGACTATGGCCTATGGTATCCTAGCAGTCATAATTTTCAACTATCAGTCTATTCAGATGTTTGTATCAATCAAAGTCCCTGATAAAAAAGTTCTTTAATCGAAAGAAGTTGTATCATCTTAGGATGTAAGATGGAGATTTTGTGACAGAACATCTAAATGCCTTTAATACTCTGGTAAGTCAACTTGGCTCTATTAATATTACGATTGCAGAGGAAGATAAGTGTATTACTTTGTTATGTTCTTTGCCAGACTATTGGAATAATCTGGTTGTAGCAATAGGTAGTACCACTCAATCTACATTGAAGTATGAGGATGTAGTTGCATCCTTTCTATCTGAAGAAATGAGGGAAAAAAACATGGATGGTCACATCACAGATGCTTTATTTATAAGAGGGCATACCTAAGACAGGAACCCTGGTAAGCCTTCTGGGTGGAGATCTAAATCTACAAGTAGATCTAAGTCTCCTGGAAAATCTTTGAGGAAATGTTGGAAGTGTGGTAAAACAGAGCATTATAAGAAAGATTGCAAGTCTAAGAAGGTTGATAAACCAAAGGGATCTGATATTACCTCTTCCATAGAGGCGAAAACCTCCACTGAAGAAGGAGGTGATGTTTACCTAGCATCTACAAGTACACATGCAGACTGTGATGTATGGTTAATCAACTTAGGTGCGTCATACCATATGACTCCTCACAGGGAGTGATTCTCTGAATATGAAAGATACGATGGTGGTGATGTATTCCTAGGAGATGACTCGACAACAAAAATCTTGGGACGTGGAAGGGTTAAGTTGTTGCTAAAACATGGAAGGTATAGAACTCTCCCTGGGGTTCTACACATTCCAAAACTAGACAGGAGCCTAATATCTATAAGCAAGATGGATGATGCAAGAGTGGATATTGTATTTGGAAAGAACACTTGCAAGATGGTACGGGGAGCAATGGTTTTGATGAGGGGAGTTTGGTGTGGAAATCTATACAAGTTGTTGGGAAACACTTATACTAATGGGTGTAACAATTTTGTTGTCCCCGAGCAGAGAAATGAAGGACACAATACCAATATTGTCCCGGAAAAGAAGACCAGGATGTAGCATCAAAGACTGGGGAATATTGGAGAAAAGGGCCTACGAACACTACACGGTAAAGGTATTGTTGAAGGTATGTCAAATTGCACTCTGGATTTTGATTTTTGTGAACATTGCATATATGGTAAACATAATTGAGTAAGATTCTCATCCGGTGCTACAAGAGCAAAGGGGATCTTAGAGTTGATACACAGTGATGTGTTCGGACGTGTTCCTGTTCCATCCCTAGGTAAATCTATGTATTATGTTTCATTCATAGATGATTTTTCAAGGAACACATGGATTTATTTTCTTAGAAAGAAATTTGAGGTATTTGATAAATTTAAAGAGTTTAAGGATCTGGTAGAAAATCAAATAGAGAATAAAATAAAGGTATTGAGAATAGATAATGGTGGAGAATTCTGTAGAAATGAATTCGAAGAATTCTATAAAAAGTGTGGTATAGTAAGACAGAAGACTACTCCATACACTCCTCAGCAAAATGGAGTTGCAGAAAGGATGAACATGACACTGATGGAAAAATCAAGGAGCATGCTCAGCAGTGTCGGGTTAGGACAAGAATTCTGGGCAGAGGCAGTGGGTACAACATGTTACCTGGTCAATCGATCACCTTCATCAGTGTTGGATGATAAAGCTCCACACGAGGTATGGTCTGCAAATAAACCCTCTCTCCAACATCTTAGAGTGTTTGGTTTTGATGCTTATGTACATTTTCCAAAGGAAAATATAAGTAAGTTGGATAAAAAGGCTGAAAAGTGTATTTTTATTGATTATAAAGATGGTGTGAAAGGTTATAATCTTTGGAACCCAAAAACCAAGAAAACTGTTTACAGTCGAGATGTTGTTTTCAGAGAGGTAAAAGATGTGTTCAGTAGCCTGTGTGCTAATAGACGGTGTACCAGTAGACTGTGTACCAGGATCCATGGCAATCCATTATTCTTTGTCTACAAGAAGGTCCTCCATCTTGAGCTTCCATAACTCAATTTTTTTACCATTGAACTTTTCTATCTCTATTCTAGATGAGCTCGCCATTCCTCTTTCTATACTCGAATCTCCACTGCAAAAGCTCCCACTAAACCCAAGTTTATCATAGACCCAAGATAAACTTGATCTATCAAGACCGAGCCAAACCCTCAACGACAAAGGCATCCCTCTGAAGCCAAAAACGAGCTCTGATACCACATGTAAGTTTTAAACCTGTGAAGTAAAGCAATGCATATAGAGTCTTAAGGAAAATAGAATTTAACCAATGGCTCATACACAGATTACACAGGAAATTTATACCGGAAACCCTCCACCGAGAAAACCTTTCTTATATTCATTATATCGAATTTCACCATTCACCATACAATATATATACAATGTTTTTAGGTATTCCATAGATACCAAAACCCTAATCCCTTAATCCGGGATTAATTTACAAAACTGCTAAAAATAGGAAAAACTGCCCCAAAAAAAAAATTCGGGGCCCTACCCTGAACCCCCTAGAAAAGCACCCTCCGCACACAGCACATACCAAACACTAGTACGAGGGATCATTAGACACAGTTTTCATATCTGACGCGCCCACACACACAAATGCAAAGAATATAACACATACCCAACAATTACAAGCTACTATAGGAAGTTAGTGAATAATTATGGAAAAATTGATGCTCCCTTAAAAATTACATTTACCCTTTTTGGGTAAGTTAGCCAACACAAATAAGATTATTTTTCAAACCTGTGGTATAGTACACATGTGGTATGTGTATTTTTTGGCCTTTTTTGGTGAGGATATCGACCATTACTTTTTCTATAACATTTACAATATTGTATGTCCCCAGCTTAACTTTATTCCTTATTGAATCATCTAGGTTTACAGTTAGGATTATATTTCCTTTCATACGACTTCTACACCCACTGTCTATAAGCCAAATATCATTATTATTCTCATGCATTACAAGTAAGGAATACATACTATTTCATAGTTATTATAGGTGTTAACCTATCACCTTCTTCTTCCTACATTCATGTGCATAATGACCTAGCTTATTACAATAAAAACATTTAAACTTGGATTTGTCATGTACCTCTTGAGATTTTTTTGTTGCTCCCCCTTGAGCTATGAGGGTTTTGATATGGTCTCATTTCTTGTTTTGAATCTTCCTTACTCTCTCTTTGGTCACTGCTTTCCTCTTGAGATAGAAACCTGAGATTTGAATGCATTTTCCAAAGAGGAATCATCATTCCTATTTATTCTGGATTCATGGGATAGAAAAGATCCCAACATCTCATCACCTAGACTCCTCAATGGCTACAACCAATTCCTATTTATTTTGGATTCATGGGATAGAAAAGATCCCAACATCTCATCTACTAGACTCCTCAATGGCTACAACCACTGCATCAAACTTCTTAGGCAAGGTTTGAAGAACTTTCTCTCCCACTTTCTTATCTAGAAGTTCTTCACCATTCATTCATAATTGTTTTACAATGTTCATGACTTGGGTCATGAACTGGTCTACTAACTTTGACTCCTTCATCTTAAAATTCTCAAAATTCATTCTTAATGTCTACAACTTGAGTGTCTTTACCTTGGTAATTTCGTGATAGTTGGTCTTTAATATGTCCCAAGCTATCTTAGAAAATTTCACTGCTCCCTTCCGGAGGCACTCGCGAGCACAAGTAAATCGGGGGGATTTGAACTCAGAACCTCATCGAACATAACACTTCATATCACAACACTTGTCAATTGAGTTTCCCCAGGGGCTATGCAAGGTTGTTGTTGCTTGAAGCCATTTTCATTTTTTATTTTTTATTTTTTATACAAGACAAAACCTTTTATTTTTCCAAAAGTTTTATGAGTATCTACTCCAGATCTTTCACAAGAAATTCAATTTATTTTCTAAAAAAATTTCATCGTCACTCAATAAGAATATATTTACTAGTCGAGGATTTAATAAAAAACATTTATCCTTACCAACTCATGCAAAAACCTAAACTTGGATAACTCCAACCTTACTCTAATACCATTAATAGAAATGAAACAGATACATAAACCTTAACTTGGATAACTATCAATTACCTATCGTTCATGATTTATTAGTCCCCGAGTTGGGTCAAGTTGCAGGGAGCCCATTTTTCAAATGAATGCTTTTCTATTTTTAAATTTATGTTTGTTATAACAAGTGTGTACATATTTTTCAATGACATTTCATTTTCTAACCTTTTAAAAGGATTATATATGGTCTTTTTCACTTTTAAATTTATGTTTGATTTAACAAATGTGTACATATTTTTCAATGACATTTCATTTTCTAACTTGAGTTTTAAAAGGATTATAGGATTATATATGGTCTTTTTCATTTTTAAATTTATGTTTGTTTTAACAAGTGTGTACATATTTTTCAATGACTTCATTTTCTAACCTGAGTTTTAAAAAGATTATATATGGTCATTTTTAGGGAGCAGAGCATCTTCTAGAAGCAGAGGTTGCTTTAGCTCTGGAATAAGAAGGATTGTTCAATCAAGTTGTTTTCCAATAGTTTGATAGAAAATTTCTCAAAAAATTCACTCTAGAAACTAAGTGATTCATGAGTCAAGTAACACTAAATAAATTAACTAGTTCGAATAGCAATAATTGTAGTAGTGGTTTTTATCAAGTTGTATATTATTTATTTATTTTTTAATAAAAAAAATTGTTTGATTTATATATTTTAATGGTTAAATTTTATAATGTTAGTATTATTAGATTTATATCTTTTTAAATCTATTTATATAATTAAAAATATAATTTAAATAACTGAAAATTGTAATTTCATCTCATTTATATTGTGAAAATAAAAAAAATACAATAACATAAAAAAATAAAAATTTAAACAAAATATGATTGGAGAATACAATTGAAATTGAAAAATTATGGACATTATGCATGTCATCAGTCATGTCATTAGCATTATGATGATTAACATGTCATGATGCGCTAGCTATAAACCGACAGAGAGCATTAAACCGACGCTGACACAGCAGGATGGAAAGACATGCCATAAAATCTTATTTTAATCGACCACCGATGATATTAAAAAGCGTCTTCAATTCCATGAGGCGGATGTAGCTGCAGGTATGCATCACGTCTCTCCGACTTGAGCGAAAGAGTAACCTTAATAGGGATGCATTCACCTCTTTAATTTGAGCGAAGAGTAACCATAATCTTGCCAGCCAAACCCATTTTCATTTATTTAAATTAATTTTAAAATAATATAAATATTAAATTCTACAAAAATGAAGAAGTTTTAGTTTTATGTTGTATAAGAGGTGGGAATGTTGAGAATGTGGATACGAGTGTCCCGAACTAGTAGAAGTTGAAAGTGGAACTCCTACTGCAACAACTACAATATTAAAATTACTAATTTAATTTGTGCTAATAATTATATGAATATATTTAACATAATATTGAAACTTTAATATCTATAAATATTCTATTAAAAAATGAGAAACAAAATTAAAAATACATATATACAATTTTAACATCTTTTTAAAATTAAACTTTACATATATAAACTTTAAACATCTTTGTAAATTTAAAACATTATTTGAAGCATTAAACAAAAATAAAAAAAATTTACTAATATATTTACAAATTAACATAACAACATTATAAAAGATTACAAACTAGAATAAATTAACATAACAACATTATAAAAGATTACAAACTAGAATAACCACATTATAAAGATAGTTGATATAGTTCATATCAATCATTAAATAAATAAGATTAGAGTTAAATATCCAAGTTTTTTTAGCAGAATTTAGAATGCTTTACCCTATTTAATAAAATATTTGAAAAAAATTTGAAGCAATTTTGATAAAAGTAAAACTGTAATTTTTTTTTAATTTGTAAAATACTTTTGTTGATTGATTTAAAATTAGAATAACCTCCAAAGAATTGACCATCCATAGAGTGATAATCACCCATCAGCTTACGGGCGAGCCTTATTTTTCTTAATCTTCTATTTTTACTTATTCTTCCTTGAAACACCCACCCCCGTTAAACTGTCCCACTGTTTGCCTAAATTGAAGCAAACCCTGATATAGGCGTGCACATACTACCCTGATAATACCATAAAATGTAGGTATAATACCAGAAAACGTAGGCTTGCCCTCACATCTTCATCTGATTCCATGCAACAATTAAACCTCATGTCGGCCAACACGAGAGATTAAGGGCAAGCCGTATTTTCCTTGATCTTCTATTTTAACTTATTCTTTCTTGAAACAGCCACTCCTGTTAAACTGTCCCACTGTGTGCCTAGATTGAAGCAAACCCTGATATAAGCGTGCACATACTACCCTGATAATACCATAAAATGTAGGTATAATACCAGAAAACGTAGGCTTGCCCTCACATCTTCATCTGATTCCATGCAACAATTAAACCTCATGTCGGCCAACACCTCGGCCAACACCAGAGATTATCCAAGGCAATAAATATATTTAATTTAAGACAACCCAATAAATAAATATATTAAATACATATTTAGACAACTCAATAAATATATTAAATTATATGTTAAACACATTTAAACAACTCAAATCAATCAGCTGTGTCTTAAATTATATGGTTCAATGTATTTCTGAAAAAAGTTCAGGATTCTAAAAAAATTAATGGTGAGTTTTGAAAGACAGTGTTATATTAACAAAGACGGTTGAAGATGAAACCTTGATAATACCAGAAAATGTAGGCATAATACAGAAAACGTAGGCATAATAATATTCTTTAAGGTGTGTGCAGATAGATTATTCTTTAAGGTGTGTGCAGAGAAGTTAATGCTTCAAATTAGACCTCCTAAATGCAAATTAAACAAAGAAAAGTACATGAACAAATTTTAAGCCAATAAAAGTACATGAACATAATGAAGTAGAAAACAGTTGATATTGAAAGACATTGCTCATGGCATGTACTAAAATCGGAGCAGAAAACTGTGACATTGATACAGCTTGCACATGGCGTATGCTGACAGGAAGGAAAAAGATAGAAAAGCTTACTTTGGACTTTCATGCAACTGTGAACAGTAATGAGTTTTTGTGAAGTACAAGATCTCCATGGTGGCTATTCTATTCTAATTTATGCTAATCAAATAGTACAAGATCTCCATGGTGGCATTCCAATCAAATAGTATTTTAAATTTTGTTTTAATAATCAAAGAAATTAAACTTTGTTGAAATTACTTTTAGGAAATGGAATATCAAACTAATTTGAAATCTACTTTGTGAGAGAGAGGCTCCAACAACTGGCGTGGAGGTAATATCAGATTTGAATGATGCCATACAATCTCTGGAACAGAGGCACATGTCCCATGATTTATCCAATTAGAATATAGATCCAAGCTCTGGATTGGAGTGTAAGAATAAAAATCCAAGTAACTCTTAAAAAACTAGAATATAGATTCAAGCTCTGGATTGGAGTGTAAGAATAGAAATCCAAGTAACTCTTCAAAAAGCTACCTCTCGAGAGAATTCCAACTCAACAAAATGTGAGCAGAGCTAAGAGCCCCATGACCAATCTTGAAAAAACTTTGGAAAAAATGCCCAAGCTCCCACTAAAAAAAAAATGGGTACACTTCCTTGAGAAAAGGGTTCTCTCTAAAGGTCATAGATGATACGATATCACCATTGTAGAATCCCAAGCAAATCCTTATTCCAAAAATCCCAAGATTTGGAGACAAAAAGATTATTTGTTTAGAAAATCTCCTTTAAATGCTTTCACAAATTGGGTATTTTTGGCCAGATGACATTGCCAATATGTATAAACTACATGCACCAACAGTTTGTTTAGATGATAGTTATATTTAGAAATTCATTCATAAGGAAGTGGAGGGGGAAGAAATACAAATGAAGGATTTAATCAAGAATTGGTGGCATGATCCCAATTCTTTCAAAGTTATTGGAGATAAAATTTACCATGTTTCACGGTTGAGGAATCCTTCCAAGCTAAAAGACATCATTCTCTATCGTCTTTATGGTTAGAAGGATAATTCTAAGTTTAAATTGAGTTGGGTTCCCCTTATTCACCAAATTCTCAAAGGAGTATTTAATTAGGATCACATCCTCTCTGCTAACATCTATAAAGAGGTTCAAAAATATCAAGAAGCACCTTCAAGGTATTGCTTTGGATTCTTTATGTGATGTTGTTTGTGCGGTCACATATTTTCCTCTGCTAACCTATAATTGGTCTCTTTTTGAAGAGGTAGTCCACATATACTTTTCTAAATGTTGGAATTAACTATAAAAAAATCTTATATGATATATGTAGTTATTTCATGATTCCCTTGTAGCTTATTTTGAAAAATCAACTAACCCTAAGATAAATTTTATATGATATATGTAGTTATTTCATGATTCCCTTGCAGCTTATTTTGAAAAATCAACTAGCCCTAAGATTCACTCACGAGGCCATTAACACTATTTGGTGATTTGTTTATTGATGAGGAATTATCCTACATAAGAATATATGGGTGTGAAGGGGCTCCCTATCTTCTACCTAGATATGTTCTAGAGAGACTCGCTCTTAGAGAGATAGCATACCAAACCATTCGTGTTGACAATGTTTCCTTTTTTGTCAAGAAGTCATAAAAGACAATGGCCTTCCTTCCCAATTTCATTAGGAATATTTTCTTTTTCAAATGTAAAGCATGATCATCTGGAGGTGGAGAAAATGGAGAACATTTAGCTATCCCATGGGAATTTCAGAAAACATAGCCCAACAGAAACTGTCAAATAACACTTTAGTCAAAAACTGTCCAGGCATGCATTCATGAAGATGATCCATTTGACATTATTTTTCAAATTTCTAAGAATTATTAGGAAGTTATTTCATGGAAATGATGAACTAAGGAATGATCCCTGTTATCCCTGATATCTAGGGATAACTAGGAGATCATGTCGGTGGGGGAAGCTCCTGTTACGCCGGTTTATGCCCTTGACTCAAGCTTTTTAAACTTTCCTACAAACCGTGCGATAACAATCCCAAAATGCAAGAATTCTTCGACTAACAATTTAAAAGAAATAAATCTTTCCTAAAGGGGAATAATGAGAAACAATGTATGGTAGAAATAGATGTTGATGAAGAAGAGGATGAGAAATCCAAATATTAAATAGGAAAGGAACTTAGTGTATCTGCATTTGACACACACATGAACACATATGATAAATAAAGTAATGCAATAGGAGAAGAGGAGTTTAACAAAGTAACATCATAAACACCTACAGAATCCTCTAAGGTAAATGTAGACCTTAGTACCAACAAAGGTACTGAAAATATTCACTCAGTTGTTGAACCCTACTATTTATGCCATTGATACTATACTCATATAACTTCCATTCTTGGAAGAATGGTTTCAACTTATTTTAACCTTGATAGTCTTCAACCAATCCAATATATTGTTTTGTTATTGGATAGTTACACCTTTTAGGATACAACAAAGAACTTTGCGAAAAGAAGAATTAGAAGGAGAACGACAACACACCATGAGAACATTACATAGATGAGGACATTATATAGGAAATAATGCAGGTTTGGGATGTTGCACATCTAAAAGATGAAGAGTTTGTACAAGAAGTTGTTGATGCTCTAGGGGCATCTACTAGTGCAAACAAATCGTCAGTGAGAAGAAAGGGAAAAGAAAAGAGTAGTACAACTACAAGATCAACTGAAGTCATATGAGACCATTTGGTCATAAGAACATCAAACCCAGCTGGATCAATGTACAAAAGTAAATAAAATATCTCTAGATACCATTGAATAGATAAGAACTACAATAGATGATATCAAGTCTGAACATAACATAAAATTAGTTGTTTCTCTTTAGGAGAAGGATAAATTGAGAAAAATTCATGAGAACCAAGTGGATGCTTTCATTGTTCAGTTAAATGAAATGAAAATCAAAATGAAAAATTTAGAACCTTAAGGAAAGAAGCAGTTGAGTTAAATAACAAATTGGCATCTATGCAAGAACCACTCTATGCCAAACTGTATGAAATCAAAGAACAACATGAACAAGTGCTACAGTTTGTTGCATAGTCTCAAGCACAATTTGAGAAAGAAAAAGGAAGCTCAAAGGTCATTTGATATTATAAAAGCATGGGAAGCAACAAGGACAAATTTACCCAAAGTTTATTCCAGGTGGACTAAGGAAGATAAAATACACATGCAAGTTTCATTAGACTCTTCGCACATTAATTGTTTTTTCTCACAAGATTTGATTAAGGAAACTTGTAAAAGTTGTTCTGATATGTGGGATCAAGCTCTGGATATCATCAAGGATTATGAAATGTATCATGTTCAGTTTCTCGGTAAATTGGTTTCCCTATATAATTTATTTACATACATGAATCAACAAATAAGCTCACAGGTAGATAGGGTCACGCGAATAAGTTTTTGGAACGTGATGTTGTCAAAGAGCTTATTATTTGACCAACTGAATGCTCAAAGCTATGGACAATTTTTTGTCCAAGTCTAAATCAGGAAATGAAGAGATTGCGAAAAGAATTTATAGGTGTAAGCTTAATGAATAAATCCCTCACCCACCTCTGTTTCACTAATATTAGAAAAAGTTACCTTATGGCAAACTCAAGTGCAAGAGTAAGGAGGAAAAGTGATCAGTAAGGAAGTCGCTACTAGCAAGGAGAATATCTCTCCATAATATCAATTATCAATTCAAGTTGACATATAGATCTATATGTTGAAACAAAAGTGGAGACAATTCTAAATTTTAGGATCTTTTATTTTCTATTTATTATAATTATGTAGACACATATAAGAGGGAGTAGTTAAGTACACTATTGTAAAAGCCAATTTTGTGGATTTGAAGACATGTAGTGGAAGTATCTATATTGTGGTTTAATTGTCTTGGTACTATTATTCAAGCTATCAAAATACACATTTTTCAAGCCATTATTATATTTACTTCATATTTATTCATGGAATGAATGTTTATATTCTTTGTTTTTGCATTATTGTTATAATATTTGAAAAATTAATGTGGTTATTTCATTTTGATTGAATTTGATGAGATTGATATTTAATTAAATATTATCATACATAAATCAAAATTTCAAATAAATATTTATATGAATAATTTAATTTCCAATGATGGTTTCAACCATTGTTTTCTTTTAGAACTATTTTTTAATGTTAAACAATTTATTCTTCTTCTCATACTTAATCATCATTTTATGCTCATGGGATCATTTAGTCTTAATTAGAAACAATAGTTAGAGTGCATTTAAAGTTAGTTTCATTTTACCATAGCTTAGAAGTAGACACCTAATCATAATTTGATTACCCTTTTGGTTGATTTCAAATCTCCTTTAGTGGCAATCTGGCCAACATTCTGGTGAGGATTGTCATCCCAAATGAGTATAAACCTAATTTGGGCCTTGATTGAGCAATTTCTCCATGTTGGCTGCCATGAATTTTTCCAAGCATCAACACCCCCCACTTGAGGAAGATCCATATGTGTGAATTGAAACATAATGGAGGGGTGTGATAATTCTAGGTACAATCACGAAAGGAAAGGTAGACACAACTGACATCCCCCAAATGAACACACATGATGAAACTATAAATATGGTGTTGGAGCTATGGCACTGATAAATGGAAGGGAGGACATCATGAAGGTGCCTCCTCGAAAACTTGTCAATGAGACTAATGGCTTAGCCATACAGGATGCGACACTTGGGTGTGACATGATATGAGGATGACTAAATAAAGAAAAGGTCTCACTGAAGGATTCCCCAACTTAGATGTGTAAGGGGTCTTCATAACCAGTCAAAGGAAGTTTAAATGAGGTGGAGGACTTTCATCGACCACATCAACTTATACAAACGCACTCTCCTCGGACATTTTTTCATGCTCTTTAAATTCTTGATCACCTACTGCTCATCAATTAAGAGGTGGTTGTACCTCCATAAGAGGCATGTGTCCTTGTTGTTGATGGGACCATTGAAATGGTTTTTCAACCATGGTGAATAAAATATGTTATATAACCAAAACAAAAAATCAACCTATGGCCAACATAGACTTGGAACCAAAACGAACACCCCTAATAAATCTAAGCTAACAACAAGCAAACCAAGGGATGAAGGAGCCCTCTCAAAACCAAACCTCTAGGGAATGTCAAGTCCCCAAAATATTGGCCAACAAAGGTGCGAGGGATAGTTAATATAACCCTCACATAACTACCATGACTCGTGCAAGTTCCCTTTGTTAAGGTGGGTACCCTCTAGGGGAACTAAAACATGGATTCAACGTCTACCCCAGGTACTATGGGAAATTCTCAATCACGAACACCTCTATAGATGTAATGTCCCCAAGGTCGAGCCCTGTTGTAAATAATGTCTATGAAGTATAAAGCTTGCATTATGAATTGTAATTATGTTTTATAATCTAGTGAGCCAAGTTTATATAAGTTGGTGCGATTATCTGATTATTATGCCAGAGAGCCTAAGTGTTCAAGGCCAAAAGCCTGATTTTTGTACATGTAATGGTGCACATTATTAATGTAAAAACATCTCTGCGTGTGGACTGACCATGATGAATGAGTGATGGGTGACTAAGCTTCCAAAAAAGAATGGGTAGGGGGAGGGGGCTGAGAGGTTGGAGGAGGGGCTAAGATGAGGGGGCTTAAACCCTTGAGAATAATATTAAATTATTATTCTAAAATGATGTGTGAACGGTGTTTCTCTAATCCCCAATCCATGGAAGGGGAAACACGTGCCTAAAAGCGCACACCAGCTGATGAAGCGCATGCGGCCTCATGGGCAACGCTTGTCGGCCCAGGTGCATGTAGTTAAAACCTAAGAAGATATCTGTGTTGGGGGTTTGTCCGACATTCCTCCATCGATCACCTGAGTCGGGAGTCCATTCTCGATCCTCCGTTGGAACTGGCGGATGTCCGAGAGAGACCTCTGTCTGGTGTTCATACTTAGATCCATTACCTGAACCATCTAAACCTCTGCGTGGAATCTTTGTGTACCCTTACGCATTTCTGAAACTAGAACCGAGAAGACATCCTGTGTTTTCGGTTGAGAAAACCAAAGTGTCCCATAATTGTTGAGCCTTGTTATGCTATTGCATCTGTCTGTCGTCATCTTTGGGTGTTCGTGTCTATGTTCCAGTTGATTGTGGTGGTCGTGCAGTGATTGACTGCATGTGGATTGTTGGCCAGCATATACAACACTCTCTCCAGGTGAGAGAGGTGGTTGAGGTTGAAGGGACAAGTTGCCTGGCCTGTGAGTGATCTCTCCAGGAGAGAGAGAGTGCAGAGGAAGGAGAGAGCTCATGGAAGGAACCCTATAGCTTCCACAGAGCTCGGAGATTTCCGGTCCGGTCTATTGCTGAAGCCTAAGGCAAGGGAGGTTAGCAGTCGAAGGACTGTCTAGGTGATAGTGAAGGTGTATACTCCCGGGGTGGGACAGGCATGTGGGGAAGGAGAGTCTGTGGGAAGTGGGCATAAGTGGTTCCTGGGAGTTAATCCTCCTTCTTTTATGTGTATTCTTCCTGTAAACCTTGCCTAGCCTAGGAATCCCTACTTGGTGGAGCTTAGTCCCAACTCGGGGGTGACCTATTGCTGAGAGTGATGAGCAGTGTGGTCTAAGGCTGGGAGGTTCATGGAAGGTCTACACACAGTTGGTGGTGTGTGACAGTTTCAAAAATAAGTGTCACTATGTTTTGTAATTTTGTAATTAACTAAATTGCATACCTATGATTCTTGCAATGTTATCACGTATTATGTTATGCATATGAATTATTGTTATTTCCATTAACTCTGAAATGCTAGCAGTAACTCTGTGTTTAACTGTAATTAAGAAATTGTATTTCATTAGAATGCATAATGTGTTACAGAAGTATTTTTCCGTGTAGTAGCGTTGGCCCAACCATGGGGTTGATGGCTAGGGGACGTTACTATATGGAATCAGAGCCTAGTTTCAACACTGAGCCTGGATGGGCCGGATAAGTGGTCTTTGGACCGAGATTTCGAGAAGAAATTGTGTCTGGAGGGATAATTTCAAACCTCAGAATATTTCTGAGTGTCAATAGGCTACTTGACCGTGTTACAAAGCTCAGGAGGTGTAGTAGTATTATAAAACTACAACCGGTGTGGTATATGGCCATAGGGGGAGAGAGAACTCCACACCAAGAGTGTTGGATCCATAGAATTTGTTCGGGAGGAAAGGAGAAACCTCACAGACATCAAATCTGGACAACGTGCATAAGGTTTAAAACCCTTTGGAGTTGCATAGGAGTGTGGAAATCGCGATACGCGAAATCCCAAATTCGTTAGGAACGTCCATCAGAAAGGACACGTGGAGAGAGATCAACCTTTCACTGACTAGTGACTTGAAATGGTCTAAGGGTGAGTTCGTGAGAATTCATGACACGTGAATTCATGATTGGATCACAACCATTGATCTAAGAGGGATCTGGATAGTTAATTGTCCTGGAAGAAATCGACATTTCAGGAATAGGGACGATGAAGGTGGAAAATCCTTCAACCTCGTGACACACAAAATCCCGATACACGAAATGTCGATGAGATCTGAGTCTTCAGATCGTGGGGAACCAGGACTGTTGGATCAAGTAGATGATAGACCGTAATTTCGAAATTTCGGCAAACGAAAGTTCGAGATGTGTGGATGCACGAACTCATTATGCTCGAAACTCTGAAACAAAAGTGAAAGTAGTGGGGCCCTATGAAATCGTTGGGAGTGAGGTGGACCTTCTTAAGGAAACCATTTGTCACTACCTTGGTGGGCGATAACTATGCTATGGGCCCGAAGGGTAAGGAAATCGAATTTTTGGAATTCATGGATTGAAGCGACATGAGACTTGGAGTCACTACATCGTGAACTCCCGGTTATCAAAAACCTGAAACCCAAAGTTTCGAAGTCCCAAAATCTTCGAAGACGGAAGAACCGACCCAAAACCCAAAGCCTTGAATCGCAAAAGAGATTAACAAGGGTAGAATCAAACGGTGGAGAGCTTCTAGTAAGAAGTGTCGAAATCCCGTGAGCCACTAGATCCAACCAACTAGCGAGGAAGTTAGGGCAGAAGAGCTTTGATAGGTGTAAGATTAGGAGAGATCTAGACCTTCAGATCCAGGGGGGGCTCACAGCCGTTGATCTTATACATGAATTTCCATGTCGGGATTCGGGGATTGAAGCGACAAGAGATTTGGAGTCGCTGCATCGTGAACTCCCAGTTCACGAAACTCCGAAAAGATCTGGACTGTTAGATCTAAATCATCAAGGATCATTGGATCTCGTACAAGAACCCATGTATCAGAATTC
This sequence comes from Picea abies, assembly GCA_900067695.1. NCBI lineage: Eukaryota > Viridiplantae > Streptophyta > Pinopsida > Pinales > Pinaceae > Picea > Picea abies. Next base: position 5,047 of record CBVK0101313813.1, on the reverse strand, counting down.
AGGGATTTAAGTGACAAGAGATTTGGATTCGTTGCATCGTGAAATCCCAGTTACCGAAAACCCGAAACCCAAAGTTCCAAAGTCCTGAAATCTTCGAAAGTTGAAAGCCTGAGTAGCACCTAGTAGTCTAGAATTTGGTCATGACCTTTGGAGAAAGAGGGAGCTATAACCCAAAAATTACCGAGCCGAGCTGAACTTGAAAAATTTATGAAGTCGAAGCATTTTCTTAAATCATAATGGTTTTGAATGTTTGGAATTTGCTAAGTATGACGACCTGACAAATCCCTGTTGTCTACATGTGTGTTTGCAGAAGCTTAGCAAGTGCCATAACTGAATAGGGTTGTCATTGAGAGTAGAGAATGGAAGAGGTGTGGATTGCTTCCAATTCAGAGAACAAAAGAGAAGGAAGGAATGTCAACTTGGGAGTCGAAGGATCAAACTCTAATGGGCAAGGAAAAGAGATGGATAAGGAAGGACATATAATGAAAATCATTGAAAGATTGCAGAAAGATGCCCAGGCTCGCCGAGATGATAGATGAAATCTCATGAAAATCAGGGATAGGAAGGGCGAATTCAACTTAAGGATGTTGAAGAGTCTGCAAAGAGTAGAAAAGAAATTGGAAAAGGAGAGTGACTCAAGCAAGACAGAGAGTCGCAGGAACCCTAAGAGGAAAAGAAGATCAAGGAGTGTCAGCAGACATCGTCGTCACTCCCCAAAGCATTCCAGTAGGGAAGAAAACAGTAATTCAAGCCCATCTCCTACTAGAAAACACAAGAGATCTGGGATGGATGAATTGAAAGGGGAAATTAACAAGATCAAGCCTCCAACGTTCGATGGAGAACACAAGAAGGAGGAAGATGCCGAAACTTGGTTCTTGGGTATGAGGAAATACTTTCAACTGTAGAATTATTCCTCTCATGCAGAGGGCAGGATTTCCATGTATCAACTGAAAGGAAAGGAATCGATGTGGTGGGATCAACTTGTGCAGGTGCAGCACATCAGGGAAAGGAACATCACATGGAAAGAATTCAAGAGGTATTTCGAGAGGAAATACTTAACTAAAAGATATTATGACAGAAAGATGAAAGAGTTATTTGAACTCAATATGGACAACTAGACCATTGATGAGTATGAACGAAAGCTTTTGGAATTACTGAAGTATGTTCTGTTCATCAAAGATGAGTCTGTCAAGATTCAGAGGTACCTGAGTGGATTACTGCCTCCTATTGGGGATAAGATTCAGTATGATGACCAAAATACTATGGAAGGAACAATAAGAAGAGAGAAGTGCTTATTTGAACAACAAAGAGAAAAGCCTACCTTTCGGAAGGCTTGGGATAACCAGAAAAAGTTCAAGAAAGAACAAAGGCAGAAGGGAAATAGACCACCCTTTTTCAGAAACAGTCCTCAAGGATAGTCGTCTCTTAGAGAGCCCGGGAAGGTTGAAGTGAGTGGGAAAATGTCAAGGCCACCACCTATGGAATGTTGGGGTTGTAAAAAAAACCATAGGTACAGAGATTGCCCCCACAGAAATGATAAAGTAAGAGTTCTCCACACTGTTCAACAAGCTGAAACAGTGGAGGACATGGGTAGTAGAATTCCAAGGATCTACACAGCCTTGGACAACAAGCAAGCTGAGTATCATTCACACATGATTGAAGTAGAAGGTATGATAAAAAACCAACCATTTACTATTTTAGTTGATTCAGTGGCTAGCCATAGTTATATAGACCCTAGAGTGGTAGAAAGTTTGCATTTGATAAGAAGCAAACATGAAAAGTCTTGGTTAGTGCAGCTAGCTACACGAACTCATGGAGTTAGTCAAGTCATGTCCTGTAGACATGAATGGACTGAGAACGAAGGTTGATTTGAACATTATACCGTTAGGCTCTTATGACTGTCTAATTGGGATGGACTGGTTGGACCAACACCATGCCATCTTGGACTGTCAGAAAAAGAGATTCACTTGCTTAGATGAAGAAGGGAATCAGAGAGCAATCCAAGGAATTCCTAGAGTTGTGACTGTTAGAGAAATCTCAGCAATGGAGCTGAAGAAGTGCTACAGAAAAGGCTGTCAATTATTTGCAACCCATGTGGGGAAAACGCCTAAGGATAAGGTGTCAAGTATTAAGGATCATGAGGTACTTAAAGAGTTTGAAGATGTATTCCAGGAAGTACCTGGACTACCTTCGAAAAGGGATATCGATTTCTCTGTGAACTTGATGCCTGGAGAAGCTCCAATGTCAAAGGCTCCGTACAGGATGAGTGCACCAGAACTGAAAGAGTTGCAGTTGTAGCTTGAAGAACTTCTGAAGAAGGGGTATGTACACCCAAGCGTGTCGCCTTGGGGTGCCCCGGTCCTATTCGTAAAGAAGAAGGACGAAATGCTGAGATTGTGCATTGATTTCAAGCAATTGAACAAAGTAATGGTGAAGAACAAGTATCCTCTGCCGAGGATTGATGACCTCTTCGATTAGTTGAAGGATGCAAAGATATTTTCGAAAATAGATCTAAGATCGGGATATCACCAAGTAAGAATAAAAGATGAAGACATCAACAAGACCACCTTTAGAACAAGGTATGGCCATTGCGAGTTCATAGTGGTGTCGTTTGGACTGTCAAATGCACCCGCTATTTTTATGAGCTTGATGAATGGAGTATTCAGGGACTATCTAGACAAGTTTGTCATCGTCTTCCTGGATGAAATTCTGGTGTATTCCAGAACCGAAAAAGAACACGAACAACATCTGAGGATGGTGTTGCAGGTGCTAAGAGAGCACCAACTGTATGCCAAGCTGAGCAAGTGCTCGTTTTATCAGGAACGGATCCATTACTTGGGACATATTATCTCGAAGGATGGGATAGTGGTAGACCCTGAGAAGATTGATGCCATTAGAGAATGGTCAACGCCAAGGAACGTAACGGAAGTTAGATCCTTCATGGGATTGGTTGGTTATTATAGAAGGTTCATCATAGGGTTTTCCAAGATAGCTCACACTATTAATTCCTTACAAAGAAAGGGGAAACGGTTTCACTGGATAGAGGGGTGTGAGAAAAGTTTCCATCAATTGAAGAAGTTGTTAACTAGTGCCCCAATCCTGAGGATTGCAGATCCAAATGAAGATTTCATAGTATGCAATGATGCATGCAAAGAAGGACTGGGAGGGGTCCTCAGTCAGAATGGATTCGTAATTTGTTATGAGTCCAGGAAATTAAAAGAGCACGAGAAGAACTATGCAACCCATGACTTGGAGTTGGAAGCCATAGTTCATGCTCTAAAGAAATGGAGGCATTACCTCATGGGAAGGAGGTTTGAACTCATAACAGACCATAATGGTCTAAAATATTTGTTTGATCAGCCAACCTTAAACGCTAGACAGAGTAGGTGGCTGGAATTTCTGTGTGAGTACGACTTTGAGATCAAACATCTCAAAGGAAAGGAGAATAAAGTGGTTGATGTACTCAACAGGAGGGCGCATGAATTACATGCTACAACCATTAGCATGTATCAGATTGATATTAAAAGAATAATTATGGAGGCTGCAAATGTAGATCTGCAGTACAGAGAATTGGTAGCCAAGCTACAACAGGGTAAGATGCCATAGAAGATGGAAATTTATAAATTGGAAACAGATGGAATACTATTGTACAATAAAAAAAAATTGTACCCAATGTTCAGTGCTTGAAACAAATGATTTTGCAGGAGATGCATAATGTGCCTTATGCAGGGCACCGTGGATATCAGAAAATAGTAGCAGTGGTCAAGAGCCATTACTTTTGGCAGGGTATGAAGAGAGAGATCGTTGAATACATCGCCAGATGTATGGAGTGCCAGAAAGTTAAAGCTGAGCATAGGCACCCAGCAGGGTTGCTAGCAACCTTTACCCATTCCTGAGTGGAAGTGGGAAGTAGTAACGATGGATTTTATTACGAGATTGCCCAGAACAGCCAAGCTGCATGATTCGATCATTGTGGTGGTGGACAAGCTTCCAAAAGCTACCCATTTTATTCCACTAAAAACTACTCACAAGGTAGCAGATGTTGTTGATATTTTCCTAAAGGAAGTGGCACGATTGCATGGAATTCCTAAAATGATTGTGTCTGACAGAGACCCGAAATTCATCTTGAAATTATGGAAAGGATTGTTCAAAGGATTCAGAATGAATCTAAACTTTATTACATCTTATCATCCTGAGTCTGATGGATAGATAGAGAGGGTGAACAGAGTAATAGAAGACATACTGAGAATGTATGTGATGGACAAACCATCAAGATGGGAAGACTACCTGCACTTGGTAGAATTCACCTACAACAATGGGTATCATGCATCATTGAAGATGAGCCCATTTGAAGCACATTATGGAAGAAAGTTCACTATTCCAGTGAGTTGGGATAATCCAGCTAATAGAGCAGTTGTTGGGCCAGAGTAGTTCAAGGAGATGGAGGACCAAATGATAAAAATTAAGCAGAATTTGAAATCTTCCCAAGATAGGCAGAAAAGTTATGCTGGTAAAAACAGAAACCATAGAGAATTCAAAGTGGGTGATTATGTTTTCTTGAAAGTGAAAGCTAACAGTTCCATGAAGCTGGGAAGTTGCGCCAAGTTGGCAGCCACATTTTGTGGGCCATTTGAAATCCTGGAAAGGATTGGGCCAATTGCATATATGCTTGCATTACCTGCATCCATAACTGTACATAATGTGTTTCATGTTTCATTGCTTAAGAAATATATACCTTATGCTAATCATGTTATCAATTGGAATGTGATTCAGGTGGAACAAGGTGTCCTACAAGTGCATCATGTGCGCATATTAGACAGGAAAAACAAGCAGCTCCGGAATTGAGCTATAGGGATTGTAAAGGTCCAGTGGACCTGGTACGGTCCCAAGGATGAAAAATGGGAGCATGAAGATGTTATGCAGAAAGAGTACCCGCATCGTTTTGAAAATTTTGAAAGCTTGCAGATGCAGTGTAAAGTTGCACTGAGGATAGTGCAAAAATAAGGGGAGGTGAGATCGGAAGAGCGTCGTGTAGGGAAAGAGTGTA
>CBVK0101313812.1:0-13296 GCA_900067695.1 Picea abies | reverse complement strand
CAACCACTTGTCTACAACATCTGCATCTATCTAACCTTCAAATATAGGAATATCAAAGTTTATTTGTACTTTGAAGGAGCCATCACCTGCGTTCGAAGAAGATGCATCGCTTGTTGGTAGCTGTCGAAGGATTTGCATGAAACTATCCATCATATCATTCCTCTTTTGAGTGAGGGATTCCTCAATCAACAGTTTGACATGATCTATTGTCCTGTCATCTTTTTTTTCTCCTGCCATGGGAGGTCACTTGGGCATGCGAGAGCTTTTGTCCTCAAGAGAAACAAGCTCGAGACCTAACTCTTTGTACTCCGACCTCGTTGGGGACATGCATTAAGATGACAAGGAGAAGACTGCTCTGATACCACTGATCCAGATTTTATGAGCATAATGAAATGAATACAGATTATTAACAGATTCTTAACAAAAAATAACAAAGATACAATAAAACTGGTTTTCTATTCAATAACGAAATAAACTGAAATTGTAAAATGCAACGGAAACAAGCTTGCTGGAATGGTGGCGGCTTATCTCTGAGAAGAGATGGGATGACAGTGTGCATTCAAAAGAAGAAGGTTACAATGAGGCTCTAAAGGAATTTTTACAATAAGCAATAATTCAAAAAACCCTAGACATCCAAAAACCTAACCCTAGGAGATGAAGCACCAAAAGTCATGTGGGCCCCGTTTGGGTAAGTTAGTACATCAACTTCTTGGGGTCGTAACTTTTGCATACGATCTCCGTTTTAGGTGTGTGATAGCCCATTGGAAAGGTATCATAGAGGAGATTCATTTTGGGGGCTCAATCATGACTTTTGTTATCATTCAGGAGCTCGATCCTTAAAAACCTTCATTTAGGCCCTCAAAATGGCCCCGAAAGTTAAAATTGCTAAAAATAGTAAATTGCCAAAATTGTCAGAAAACTGTTTTGTGCCAGTTGGAAAAGGTGGGTGGCCACCGATATCCATATGGATCACTTGACATCATCAGAAGTCCTATGGTCAGCCGAGAAGAGTATGATGGACCGAGCAGTGCTAAGAAGAAGAAGAAAAAGGAAGAAGTGCAGGACATAAACAACGCATTGGAGGAAACTGCGCCTGACTCACCTGGAGGAGGAGGAGGTGACAAAGTAAACCAAGAAGAGGAAGGGGAAGAAGACAAGTAGGAAAAGGGTGAAGTGACACCACCGAAGGATCCCCTTACAAATTTCAAGACATCAAAGAAAAGGAAGGTTTCTCCAAAGAAACCCTCAGCGTAGAAGAAGTCACGAGCCAATAAGCCTCAGTCACAGAATGTGCTCACAGTGGATGATATTGACCTCATCATCGCATCTATAGTAGATGACTCAGAGGATATCTTGCAATGAAACGAAGAAAATCAAGAGACAATGCATGATGGAATCGAGGCAGAGCTAAAGGGGGTACAACAAGCTCTCTATTCGATCCGCGTAGTGTCTAATGCACCGTCATCATTAGAAGCTGTAAAGTTGGGGGATGAGCCCACCCAAATACGTAGAATAGCAGATGCAACAGAGGCTCACCTTTGACATGTACAAGAAGAAAAAGAGCAGGCCATAGAGGCCTTGAAACAAGCAAAGGAGGAAGCCCTATAGCAACATCGAGTTGCACAACAAGATAAATATGACCTCTGGGCGAAGTTTGAAGTGGACAGAGAGCAGATCCAGAGAGAAAAAGAACAACTGCTTGTAGAGCAGATTGGGGTTAGAGAAACAGTAACTAGAGCACTTCGCTCTGTGTTGGGCCTGACCCAGATGGAAGAATAGACAAATGAAAGCCAAGTGGGGAAGCTCGCTGAATCCATTCAACAGCTTCAAGCAAGAGTAACAGAGTTGGAACTGCAAGCAGTGCCGAGCACTCTGCAAGAAGTGCAAGATCAAAGGGAAGAAACAACCAGGAGTGTAGTCGAAAGAATCAAGGCATTGGATGTAGAATGAAATAAATTAAGTAACTGAAGTGCCCAGACCTATGAGCACCTTGCAAAAGACCCAGAGCTAAGGATATTGGAGGCACAACTCCAGGAGGTGAAGCAGCAGGCGTTGACAGTGCAAGCATAATTGAAGCAACTTATGACCATTGAGAAGATGAAGAGATAGCAGGAGCATCGTGCAATTCAGCAACAGGTCACTACTGTCTAGAGCAGAGTGATGGAGGTAACACAATGACTCCAGTTGGTGCAAGACGAAGCCTGCACCCTTTTTGAAGAAATCAAGGGACAAGGATCACAATTAGAACAGGTGGTCACCACAATGGAACAACACCTGGAAGGGCCTGTCACCGAGCAAGTCATTCAGGAGTTTTCTGAGCAGGAGGCTCTTGTGAAGCAGTAAGTCAAGGTAGCTTGAACCAAGATTGAGGCCTTCTAAGTAGTGTTTCCCAGATCAGAGTGACTCAGAAAAAGTCACAGGTGAGTGTTGGGGGCCTGTTGGCCCTTGACCAGGTTTTGAGGAAACGCTGGTCATGTTTGACCATTTTTGGGACTTCGATAGGCTGGTCGAAGACAGAGCACCCAAGAGAAGAGGATATCACTATATCTCACCCTTTTTATGGGATTTTTGGCTTTTAGGGTTTATGTAATGGGTATGGGATGTCGGCCCATGGGTCTTACCCATGTTTAGGCCCATTTTGTAATGTATAAATAAGTAGCTAGGCACTGTAAGAAGTAGTTCTGGTTAGCTATGTGAAAAACCTAAGTGGTATTTGGCTTAGTGCATGGATGTGTGAAGGCTTGCAGAGCTAAGTGCAAGTGTTTTGTAAGTGATTCGTGCACAAACTGGGTAAAGGCTCTGTGCTTGGACCTAACTTGGGGAAGGAGTATCTGGTGAGGTGTGCACATATCTCCTGTCCTATGCAGAGTTGTCTTTGTGGCTCTGTGCATGTAAGAAGATTGAAGGAGACTAATAAAGAAGAGAAGAAGAGTTGGTGGACATAGCCCCACACTGGGGTGAACCATGTATATCCTGTGTCGATGTGCTTCGTGCTATGTTGTTTATGTGTTTAATTTATTAATCCATTGATGCTCAGTGCTCTATACATGAATTAATGCTAGATCTACTCTAATGTTATGTGCTAATGGTTAGATATGCTTAGATCTTGAGTAATACTACGCTATTATGTAATAAGAGTTTAACCTGCGATGTGAATAAGGGTTATAAGACTAATGAATGTTAATTTATAAGTGCTCTGTTAAGTATTGTGATCACAGATCTATGTCCCAACTAGGTTGTAGACACTTGAGTCCTGCAACCCCCCCTGCCTCTACCTCGGGTGAGACTTCATCTACTTTGCAGGTGTTGCCGAAAGGGCTGATAGTTAGGGTTTTGTTGGTGTGTTGTTGAAGAATTGAACCCTAGGTCTATCCCTATGCCAACACAAACTCAACTCAACATGGGTGCATAGGAAAACCCGTCCATAGGGGTACCTCGGGCTAACAGTTCTGTCTCAATGACCAAATCCTTCCATGCCTTCTATTTATGGAGTGAGCCGAGGTTTCAACCACCACTCCATTTTCATTAACTTCTTTTTCTCATGATTTCAATGAGGCTTAATGCCTAGGGGGATGCCACACACTACTCTTGGATTTGAAGTCTTATAAGCATGTGATTGTGGGGTCATTGAAAGTGTTTTGAACTCCCACTTCTTTAGAGCCCCCAATTCATCACCTTCGCCACATATCTCTTTTGCTATACCACAGTTTTAATTGCGGGACCACTCAATAATATAATTATTCGAGCATGTTGCATCCCCGCAATGAAATGTGGCCGTTGATCTGGTCATGATCTACAATATGGGAGCTCCGCTGAATTTAGTGCCATCACTAAATTTGATCTGCCCACCAACCATAGGATCCTCCTAACCCCGCTTAGATATGGTGCTAATTTTGGCGTTGAACAAGAACACCTCTCGGAGGATGATCTGACATGGAGGCCTGACGTCACTATGCTGATGGGTCATAGACAGAGGGGTGACATGTGTCACTAAAAAATAGGATGAAGACATGTCTAAACATGCTTGAAATGAGTGCCATGTGTTAGCACTAGATGGATGCCACATGTCATGAATGATAAGGGTGCCACATGTCTGCACTAATGGTTGCCTTATACTTTGGAATTCAGAGCCTAAGAGGGGTCTGCATGTAGAGCTGGCATAAATATGGGTCTGGAGGGACGTGGCGACTTGAAATGAATGTTGAAGCTCCAAAGTGAATGATGACCATTGATTCATATTGACACACGACAACGATCGGTGGACTTCGGTAGAAATTACTCTGGATGAAACCGAGACTAGAGATCTTGAAACTCCCAAAGCCCAGATTCCTGAAATAGATATTGATCGTCCAATGGAGAAGAACGCGTGGCTCTTGATATGCAACTCCAAGGCTTCTTCCTAGCCACTAATCCTCGTACAAATTTGGTATGCTGAATACACACGGGATGCTGATATGATCGTGACCTACGATATGGGAAATCCCCACTTTTGTTTCTAGGTGCTTCTCTTGGATGGACCCTAGCTCTTGCTGCCAAGATGAACGAGTTATAACTATTTCAGGAGTTCAGGCTTTGGGACTTTTGGTGATACTGCTGCCAAGATCAACAACCTTTGCTGGTTTTATATCAACGGCCCATGATTATTTCGGGAGTTCAGGCTTCGGCTCTTCAGGACCTTTGCTCACTCCTCAACTAGAAAATCCCACAATAAATTTTCCCACAACTAAGATGTGGCGTCGCATGCCCCTTTGATCTATGACCCATATTTTCTCCGGGTTTTAGGAATTCAAAATTTTTCGATGAATAACTCTTACAATCCTCCGGAGTCCCGACTTCCGCAATGTTTCCCCACCATCGATCTCTTCCCAATGAGATCCGACCGCCCAGACTCACCTTTGCTTGATCTTCAGGCTTCTGATTGATGCTAAATCTCACACAAATTTATAATTCTGAATACCCAGGGCTCGCTAAACTGAACTTCACAGGGGATCTCTTCCATTGAAAACTAAACATGCTTGTGTCCTTGTGTTTCAAGCCCGAAATGGACTATTCTGAGAGCTGCGCTTTGTGCCCATGGATGTTTCTTGTGTAAACAAGATTTAGATAGCTTGTTGCGGGCTTGGGAAAATAGAATGACCAATGATTGAAACAAAAGGCGATGAGTGTTCATCCTTAGAAAAATAGAAAAGCTTCGGGCCGTGAATTATTCAGGTAAGACATCAAGGGAGACTAGGTCGTTCAAATAGGAGGAAAAACCAACATTACTAGTCGAAGGAAATTTTTTTAGGACTTGGCCTGCGAAAGGGAGAGATACAGGGAAATGATACATATTTAGGTATTATCAACACACAACTATGACCCTTGACAACTTCATGTGATAACATTGGCTCCATAGAGGATGGCATGCTCCTTGTAAGCTGCCAAGAACGCGCAGTTTCAGTGCCTTATCTTTGGGTTGTGGAGTCGAGCTCATAAAACATCCTACTGAAGACAACATGTTTATATATACACTATTCCACTTAAAAAGGAAAACAAACACACATGCTCCAGAAGGAGCTTATTTATGTACAATCCTAGACTAATTGACTTTTACAATGCACTATGTGAAAGAAAACTTCCACTATATCCACCCATAATGTTTGGTAATATATTTCTTCTTTTCACTGCAAATGATACACAAAAGGTAAGGGAAGTATGACTGCAGAATGAAAACATGTCTTGGAACACTGACAATACCCCCAAGTGATGATAAGATGAGCAATTTTGCAGGCTCCAAAGCTTTTGGAAAACTCAACTCCATATATAACTCCACATGGTCATAAAATTTGTAATAAGGTAAGATAAACTGGTAAGAAATTACCTCCTTTACTTCATTATTGCTTACCTGTTGTTTGGTGTTCTTAGAGTTTATAGGTAGATAAAGGATTGATGCAGGTTGGCTAATCCCAGGTGATATTTGCTCATTTACAAGTGTTGGATAGGAGATAAGCTTCACATTTAGATCTTCCTTTTCTCCTTCTTGGCCCTCCCAAGGATCAACTTTATAATCATCATATACAATAACCATGCTACGAGGTTCCAAAGAAGCCATGAAAAAACTCTTCTCTTTGTCATCTTCACTGGGATATTCATAAAAAATGGGATAATTTTGGTCAGCATTTGAAACAACTTCTTCATCATAAGCAGGGCTGGCCAAAACATCTACTTCAAGGAAATGAATATCCTTTGCATTTTCTCCATAAGAGCAGTAAACAACATCTGCCTTCAAATCTGAAAAGCTAGGAAAAAACAAAGATAAATCTTCCCTAGTTCTTTTAATTAGCTTATCATCTATCTCAGCTTCACAGTCATGAGAAATATCTACTGCAGAAAACACTTGTTCTTTGTCATCAGAATATTCAAAAGAGAGATGTTGATATTCATGAACATTTAAGACAACAGATACATCTGATATGATTCCAGACATTTCTATGTTATTTCTATCATAATGAATATCGTTCAACACCTCATGATCTTCATGGTAAATGTTTTCTTCTACAATAAATGCTTCATCACAAATATAGCTTTCATGACTAGAAGAATATTTATAGAGCAAAGAAAAATCATCACAACATCCCTCAAAAAGATGCTCGACTGGAAAATACTCTTTGCAAAATGAATTAAAAGCTGCATGAAAGCCTGTCAAAGAGATGATACTTGCAACTGGAAGAGATCTACGATCAATCCCCTCTAATGAAAACTTGAAAATATTAATCTAAACATCCTCATGCACGATATGAATTCGATGAATAAAATCATGAAAATCCAACAAGTGTTCAGCTGGTTCCTCCCATTCTTCTCCTTGAAATCTAGGAAGGATAACTTCCCATTCATCTCTACCAGGCAATGGATTAGGGAGACCAACTATTTTTGAAAAATTGCAGAAAGCATACCTCTGAGATAAAATCTTGTCCATTTCAAACCAGTGGAGTCTCCCATATATTTTCAAACAATGGAGTCGCCATGGGGAAAGAGGAGCAGTCCGAATAATGTGCCCAACTTTAGTTCACCGTCTAAAACTGGATCTCTGTAATGTCGCTCTTCCCAGGGATATTTTCAATATGGAACAATAGCTAAAAACCTTCTTGAGAAAACCTTCCACTCTTGATAATATTTTCTAGGTCAGCTTCAGGTGTAGCCATAGGCAGCCGTGGAGTATACCTCATGTGTTTTCCTTTAGGAGCCACAACTGAAATAGTGGAGTTGCCAGGTGCAAGTTGCAATCTTCAAGGTACTGATTTCTAAGGCATCTTCAGAATCAAAATTTCTTTATCGTTCAATTCCAGGGAAATGTCTTCAATTCGTTCCCTCGGATTGCAGGAGAATAAGCCCAGTACCCATTAGAGTGTTTGGTGGATGTTGGTTTTATGAGTGGAGGTCAAATGGAAAAAACTTAGTACAAGAATAATTTTAACACATAAACTGAACAAGCAATGCACAGGGAAGTGAGGGCCTCATTAACTTCAATCATTGATTCGAGTTTAAGTATGAGCAGAAGGAAGACTTAGTGAGAGAGGTGAACAAGATTGCTCTGGGCATCCATATTTCAAGCAGCTTGGTGAAGAAAAACTCAGGCTCAAGAGAATTATTGAACTCAAGTTTCAAACACTGAAATATGTCACAACAACATAATGATCAAACCTACATCTCAATGAAACTACAACAAATCGACTGGATCCCCTATGCTCGAGACTTTCATCTTAAGGGGGAATAAGATAACAAGGAAGCTGACTAGAAATGGTCACAACAATACTGTAATCAAACATACATTACAATAGAAATACAACCCTCGATTGGATCCTACATGCCCGAGTGTTTTAGCACAATTTTTACAAAGAGATGAGAGAGGCTGACTTCTATTAATGTGAAAGTATCAAATTTGATACATAACCAGAGAACAGTTATGGCATCAAAATATTACACAGTAGGGAGCTCTGCTCAACCAGTTGACGACGCTAATCAAAATATTGAACTCATCCATTTATACTTAGATCCATTCACGACTAGCATGAGTGTGATCGATCTATTGCATTCAAGGCCTTTCTTCTATGCCCTCTTCTGTTAGACTATGCGTGAATTCTCCTGTAAGACGCAAACTCAACTCAACATGGGTGCACAAGAAAAACCATCCATAGGGGTACCTCAAGCTGATAGTTCTATCTCCATGGCTAGATCCTTCCATGCCTTCTATTTATGGAGTGAATCGAGGTTTCAACCACCACTCCATTTTCGTTAACTGCTTTTTCTCAGTATTGCAACAAGGCTTAATGCCTAGTGGGATGCCACGCGCTACTCTTGGATTGGAAGTCTTATAAGCATGTGATTGTGGGGCTGTCAAAAGCAGTTTGAACACACACCACTTTTGAGCCCACAATTCATCACCTTCCGCCACATATCTCTTTCTCTATACCACGGTTTTAATTGCAGGACCGCTTAAGAATTTTATCGTTCGAGCATGTTGTGTCCCCGCAATGAAACATGGTCGTTGATTTGGTCATGATTTACAATCTGGGAGCTCCACTGAATTTAGTGCTACCACTAAATTTTATCTTCCCGCCAACCCTAGGATCCTCCTAACCCCTCTTAGAGATGGCACTAATTTTGGTGTTGAACAAGAACACCTCCCGAAGGATGATCTGACATGGAGGCATGATGTGACTATGCTGACATGTTGCAGATGGAGGGGTGACATGTGTCACTCAAAAATAGGATAAATACATGCCTGAACATGCTTGAAATGAGTTCCATGTGTTAGCGCTAGATGTATTCCATGTGTCATGAATGATAAGGGTGCCACATGTCTGCACTGATGGCTACCTCATACTTTGGACTTCGGAGCCCGAGAGGGGTCTGCATGTAGAGTTGGCATAAATATGGGACTGGAGTGATGTGGCAACCTAAAATGAATGATGAAGATCCGAAGTGAACAATGAACGTTGATTTGGATGGACACGCGACAACGATCAGTGGACTTCGGGAGAAATCACTCTAGATGAAACCAAGAGTAGAGATCTTGAAACTCCCGAAGCCCGAATTCCTGAAATAGATATTGACCATCCGATGGAGAAGGATGCATGGAACTTGATATGCAACTCCAAGGCTTCTTCCTAGCCACTAATCCTCACACAAATTTGGTATGCCGAATACACGCGAGCCGCTGATATGATCACGACCTACTATCTCAGAAAGCCCCACTTTTGTTTCCACGTGCTGCTCTTGGATAGACCCTGGCTCCTGCTACGAAGATCAATGAATCACAAGTACTTTGGGAGTTCAGGATTTGGGCCTTCTGGTGATACTGTTGCCAAGATAAACAAACCTTTCTGGTTTGAGATCAACGGTCCACAATTATTTTGGGAGTTTAGACTTTGACTCTTCCAGACCTTTGCACAATCCTCAACTGGAAAATTCTGTAGTAACTTTTTCCATAGTTGAGATCCGGAATCGCGCATCCCTTTGATCGATGGCCCATATTTTCTCTAGGTTTTGGGACTTCAGATTTTTTGGACGAATAAATCTTACAATCCTTCAGAGTCCCGACTTCCACAATGTTTCCCCACCATCGATCTCTACCCAATGAGATTCGATGGCCTAGACTCACCTTTGCTTTATCTTCAGGCTTCTGATTGGCGCTAAAACACACACAACTTTATAATTCCGAATACCTGGGGGCCGCTAAACTGAACTTCATAAGGGATCTTTGCCATTGAAAACTGAACCTGCTTGTGTGCTTGTGTTTCAAGCCTGAAATGGACTGTTCTGAGAGCTGTGCTTTGTGTCCATGGCTGTTTCCTGTGTAAACAAAGAGTTGGAAAGCTTGTTGTGGGCTTGGGAAAAGAAAATGACCAGTGATTGAAACAAAAGGCGATGAGGGTTCATCCTTAGAAAACCATAAAAGCTTTGGGCCGAGACTTATTCAGGTAAGACATCAAGGAAGACTAGGTCACTCAAACAGGAGGAAAAAATGACTTTACCAGTCGAAGGGAAACATTTTAGGACCTGGCCTGCGAAAGAGAGAGAGATGGGGTAAGGATACAGACTTAGGTATTATCAACATGCACCTACAACCCTTGAAAAATTCATGTGACAACATTGGCTCCACAGGGGATGGCATGCTCTTTGTGAGCTGCCAAGAACGCGTAGTTTCAGTGCCTTAGATTTGGGTTATGGATTCAATCTCAGAAAACATCCTGCTGAAGACAACAGGTTGATATATACACTATTCTACTTATAAAGGAAAAAAACACACATGCTCCAGAAGGATCTTATTTATGTACAATCCTAGACTAACTGACTTTTACAATGCACTAGGTGAAAAAAAACTTCGACCATATCCACCCAAACTGTTTGGTAATATATTTCTTCTTTTCAACGCAAATGATCCACAAAAGGTAAGAGAAGTATGACTACAGGATGAAAACATGTTTTGGAACACTGACAATACCCCCAAGTGATGATAAGATGAGTAATTTTGCAGGCTCCAAAGCTTTTGAAAAACTCAACTCCATATATAACTCCACATGGTCATAAAGTTTGTAATAAGGCACGCTAAATTGGTAAGAAATTACCTCCTTTAATTCATTATTGCTTACCCGTTGTTTGGTGTTATTAGAGTGTACAGGTAGATAAAGGATTGATGCAGGTTGGCTAATCCCAGGTGATATTTGCTCATTTACAAGTGTTGGATAGGAAATAAGCTGCACATTTAGCTCTTCCTTTTCTCCTTCATGACCCTCCCAAGGATCAACTTTATAATCATCATATACAAGAACCATGCTATGAGTTTCCAAAGAAGCCATGGAAAAACTCTGCTCTTTGTCATCTTTGCTGGGATATTCATAAAAAATGGGTTGTTTTTGGTCAACATTTGAAACAACTTCTTCATCATAAGCAGGGCTGCCCAAAACATCTACTTCAAGGACATGAATATCCTCTACATTTTCTCCATAAGAGTAGCAAACAAGATCTGCCTTCAAATCTGAAAGCTAGGAAAAAACAAAGATAAATCTTCCCTAGTTCTTTTAACTATCTTATCATCTATCTCAGCTTCACAGTCAGGATAAATATCTATTGCAGAAAACACTTGCTCTTTTTCATCAGAATATTCAAACGAGAGATGCTGATCTTCATGAACATTTAAGACAACAAATACATTTGATATGATTCCAGACATTTCTATGTTATTTCTACCATAATGAATATCATTCAACACCTCATGATCTTCATGGTAAATGTTTTCTTCTACAATAAATGCTTCATCACAAATATGGCTTTCATGACTAGAAGAATCTTTATGGAGCAAATTAAACTCATCACAACATCCCTCAAAAAGAAGCTCAGCTGGAAAATACTCTTTTCAAAATGATTTAAAAGCTGCATGAAAGCCTGTCAAAGAACTGATACTTGCAACTGGAAGAGATCTACACCAATTGCGAGAAATCCCCTCTAATGAAAACCTAAAAAGATTAATCTGAACATCCTCATGCACGATATGAATTTGATGAATAAAATCATGAAAATCCAACAAGTGTTCAACTAGTTCCTCCCATTCTTCTCCTGGAAATCTAGGAGGGCTAACTTCCCATTCATCTCTACTAGGCAGTGGATTAGGGAAACCAACTATTTTTGAAAAATCGCAGAAAGCATACCTCTGAGCTAAAATCTTGTCCATTTCAAACTAGTGGAGTCTCCAATAGATTTTCGAACAATGAAATTTCCATGGTGAAAGATGAGTAGTCATAATAATGTGTCCAGCTTTAGTTCACCATCTAAAATTGGATCTCTGCAATGTGGCTCTTCCGAGGGATATTTTCAATCTAGAACAATAGCTAAAATCCTTCTTGAGAAAGCATTCCTCTCTTGATAATATTCTTTGGGTCATATTCAAGTGTAGCTAGAGGCAACCGTGGAGTAGACCTCGTGTGTTTTCCTTTAGGAGCCACAACTGAAACTGTGGAGTCACCAGGTGCAAGCTGCAATCTTCAAGGTACTGATTTTTGATGCACCTTCAGAATAAGAATTTATTTGTTGTTCAATCCTAGGTAAATGTCTTCAATTCTTTCCCCAACAATGACACCATTAATGTTATCACTGAGATTCACCCTCTTATTGTAGGAGGATAAGCCTAGTACCCATCAGAGTGTTTGGTGGATGTTGGTTTTATGAGTGGAGGTCAAATGGAAAAAAACTTAGTAAAAGAATGATTTTAAAACATAAACTGGACAAGAAATGCATAGGGAATTGAGGGCCTCATTAACTTCAGTCATTGATTCGAGTTTAAGTATGAGAAGAAGGAAGACTTAGTGAGAGAGGTGAACAAGACTGCTATGGGCATCCAGATTTCAAGAATCTTGGTGAAGAAAAACACTGGCTCAAGAGCATTCTTGAACTCAAGTTTCAGACATTGAAATATGTCACAACAACATAATGATCAAACCTACATGACAATGAAACTCAAAAACTCCACTGGATCCCCCATGCCTGAGCCTTTCAGCGTAAGGGGGAATAAGATAACAAGGAAGCTGACTATAATTGGTCACAAAAATACTGTAAACAAACCTACATTACAATAGAACTACAACCCTCAACTGGATCATCCATGCCTGAGTGTTTTAGCACAATTTTTACAAAGAGATGAGAGAGGTTGACTTCTATTAATGCAAAAGTCTCAAATTTGATACATAACCAGAGAACAATTCTGGCATCAAAATATTACACAGTAGGGAGCTCTGCTCAACCAGTTGACGACACTAATCAAAATATTGAACTCATCCATTTATACTTAGATCAATTCATGACTAGCATGAATGTGATCAGGCCAAGATCAACGACCCTTGTTGGTTTGAGATCAACGACCGATGATTATTTCGGGAGTTTGGGATTTGTCTCTTTGGGACCTTTGCACACTCCTCAACTGGAAAATTCTATAGTAACTTTTCCTACAGCTGAGATCCGGCGCCATGCATCCCTTTGATCGATGGCCCATATTTGATCCAGGTTTCGGGACTTCAAAATTTTTAGACGAATAACTCTTACAATCCTCCGGAGTCTCTACTTCCGCAATGTTTCCCCACCATTGATTTCTCCCCAATGAGGTCCGATGGCTCAGACTCACCTTTGCTTGATATTCAAGCTTCTGATTGACGCTAAAAATCACACAAATTTATAATTCAAAATACCCAGGGGCCACTAAACTGAACTTCATAGGGGATCCGCGCCATTGAAAATTGAACCTGCCTGTGTGCTTGTGTTTCAAGC
>CBVK0101313796.1:0-22980 GCA_900067695.1 Picea abies | reverse complement strand
GCAACCGAGAGGAATTTATAAGCTGAGAGATTCAGAACAGATTACGATTAGGAGCGCTAGTGCAGAAGATTTTGCAGAGGTGATGAAGGAACTTCACAGCCAAGTGAAGGAATGATTGTAGAGTTCGAGCCAGGAATATAAGCGCAGAGAAGATCAACATAGGAAACAACTTCAATTTGAGGTTGGTGACTTGATTCTAGCACATTTGAGAAAGGAAAGGTTCCTGAGAGGAACATATAATAAACTGAAGATGAAGAAAATCAGACCATGTAAGGTCTTGAGGAAATTTGGGGCAAATGCTTACGAGATTGAATTACTCGATGGGATCGGTCTCCGATATTCAATATCTCAGATTTGTACCCATATAAAGTTGAGGAAGCGGAAGCAGGAAATGAACAGCCAGAGGTCCAGTGGACAAAAAAGATGCCAGTTTCAGAAAAGCCGCAGATGGAGCGCATACTGGACAAACGGGTCGGCAAGAAGACCAAGCGAAAGAAATACTTTGAGAATTTGGTCAAGTGGAAGGGCCATCTAGTTGAATATGCCAGCTGGGAGAATGAAGCAGAGATCTAGAAGCATGGACAGACCGTGCCTGAGCTCATGGACAGGAGCCCATGAAAATTTTCAAGCAAGGGAGTATGATGCAGGAGCATCTCAAGCGAGCCAACACAGAGACAATGAATAGCTGGAAAAGTGCCCAGCACCAATTTTGAAAATGTCTTGAAACATTAATGAAGCCATCAAGTGGAGGCACACTTGTCAAATGTAAACAGACCTTGAGTGATCTGCTCTCGTCCTTAGTAGGTAGAAGGCATTCATAATAGTAAATGCAAGTAGATAGAATTTAATGTGTAGATTAGACAGTTTTAGGAGAGGAAGGAAAACGGATATAGACACCCTCCTTGTGTATTGTAAAAAATAGATTATGCCAGTTGAGAGCATAGAGCATAGAAAAGAAGTAGAGAGCTGTAGTGAGAATACCCATGTACAAAAGTTCTGGATTAATACAGAAAGGCTTTGATTCAGACTCATGGTGTTCAAATATTCTCTGTGTATGCATTTTTGAATGTTATGTTCATGAATAATTTACTCTTTCTGTCATGCAATTTCTTTTATGCTATGTATGAATGATTTCTTGTTGACTGTCTGAAATCAGAGAGAGAGAGAGAGTAAGGGAAATGAGTTTCAATTGTTTCTCTATCTGAGAAAGAGTTCCTACAAGGAGTGCAGTTGAATTGTCCGCAAGGAGTGGGTTGACAAAGGGTTCAGAGGTTTGTCCTTGAAAGCTCAGATAAGATAGCTTTTGTGCTCATTCCCAGAGAAGTGCATTTAGGCACAGGAGTCGTGCAAGGAGTGTGCAAGCTGAGTAATGTCTCAGAGTTGCGAACTTGAGCGAAGTATTGAGAGACTGTTCCTACAGGGTGTGCGTAGAGTTGAAGGAAGTTTGACACTTGGAAGTGTTTGAAGGTCTGCTGCAAGGAGTGCGTGCAGGAGTCTTTTTCAAGACTCAGAGTTGGAGAAAGCTCAGGAGGGATAAAACCTTCGAAACCATCGAAGGAAGCACAAGAAGTTGTGTAGTGGATGGTGAGAAGGCGTTGCAAGTTTACGTCGTAGGCAGTTGAGTACCATGGGAAAACCACTTGGTCAAAAGTTGTAGGAGTCCTTTGGAAGAGAAGATATGGACGATCGGAATTCTTTGTGGAGAATTCGTGAAGTCCCATGAGCCATCAGATCTCACAGAGGAGCAGGCGAGTTACAACGAGTATTCCCAAAGGTTCAAGCTCAGGAGAAGTAGAACTATAGATTTAAGCCAATAGGAGCCGTTGGATTTGCATGTACATTTCTATTTCGTGGTTTCATAGATTGAAGTCCCGTAATCCTTGCAACAGGGTTCATGAAATCATGAAATGTGAAGTCCTGAAGGGATGAAAGGATTGTGTAGGCCATAGGAATCAGCAGGGCGGATAGGTGGTGCACTATCGATACAGAAGTCAAATTTCGTTGACCATTTCGGGGTTTCGAGGGATGAAGTCCCGAAACCTTTGCATCAGGAATCGTGAAACCATGAAGTCCAAAGTCTCGATGGAGTAAAAGGCCGTTGAAAGGTTAACCTTGCGAGCACATCGAAGTTTCAGTAAATCAGGTTTTGGAAGTCGAGGGGACGAGTTGCTTGACATCGTAACTCTCGAAATCAGGATAAGGAGAAATCCGAACTTGGAAAGGGCAAAGGTCAAGTGTTGATTGTTTCAGGTTTCGTAGATTAAGAGACAAGGTGCTTGACCCCTGGATTCACAAAAGTGAGAAGTCATATCTCCTGAAGTATAAGGGGGAATTTCTCGAAGTTAATTATGGGTGCAGATTTCCTGAAAGGGAAATAGAGGAGCCATTTCTGAGAGCTCTCCAGGCCAGTGTAAGGGAAAAGATCCTGTGTACATAACCTTATGACCTATAGGTTGAGGAGGGGTTGTGTCATTTTGATAGCTCTGTGCTATAACTGATGATTGAAGATACTAATAAAGAAGAAGATTTGGTGGACGTAGCCCCAGGGTGGGGGTGAACCACATAAATCTGTGTGTCATGCTTTGTGTTGTTACTTTCATGTGTTTTCCTTCTCTTGCTAAGTGCTATGACATGTTTAGATAGATTTACTTATTCTTTGTGCTTATTAGATGTGTATATATGATATATTTGATGTGTATGAGGTTGCTAAGTGCTTGGTCTACCAGATCTGATCTGTTGTATGCTACTAAGTGCTGAAACTATCTTAGATGTAAGTATATACTGTGTTTCTCTGTGTGATCTACGAAGTGAGATAAGGGTTAATTCGAGGTGAACTATTAATGATAAGTACTTTGCTAAGTGTGTATTCACAAATCTGTGTCCCAACTAAGGTTGTAGATGCCTGAGTCTTACAACCACTCCTGCCACTACCTCGGGCGAGACTTCATCTGCTTCGTAGGTGTTTCCGAAAGGGCCAGTAGTTAAGGCTTTGTTGGTACACGTTTGTACCATTGAACCCTGGGTTTGCCCCTGTGCCAACAAATGGTTCCGTTGTCGGGACCTGAAACTGTGATTGTTGGGAACTAGAGAAAAAGAAGCTCTGTGCAAAGAAAGCTCTGTGCATAGATCTGTTTCCCTGGTGCGCAGCATTCTACTTGACTGGTGAAGCTTTTTGCCAAGAAAGAAAGGTTAGATCTAAACAAAAGAGGTTAGATATACAAGAGAAAAGAGTGATACTGAAGAAAAAAGCCATGATCTGAACGTTTTGTGCCCTAAGAAAGGTAAAAGTGGAAATTTCTAACTAAAACAGGTAAGATCTGTAAGCTTTGTGCTTTGATAAAGGTAAGAATAGTTAAAAGTCTTAGATCTGAAAGCTTTGTGCTATATAGAAGTAAGATAAGTGGGAATTTTTGTTTCTAAAAGCATGGATTTAGGTATGCTTGATAGATTTTGTCCTAGCTTGAAAACTAGGGCATTGATAGATGAAAGAAAGTTTGATATGAATAGATCTGATAAGAATAATGATAGATATGTTATAACTATGCATATAAAGAATGTTTGGACTAACAGATGGATGTAGGATCCTAGAAAGAATTTTTTGCAGGCTAACTACCGTGATCCTAGTGCACAGTACATAAGAGGTTGGGGATCATTTAAAAGAAAGAGAGGATTGACCCTATGTTACAGTTGCAAAAAACCAGGACATCTAGCTAAGGAGTTCCCTGGTGGAAGAACGAGTTGTCTCTATTGCAAGGCTTTGGACCATGAAGTTTTGGATTTCCCTAGAATGATTGCTAAGCTTGAAAAAATGAATCTTCATGAAGAAATCCCTAAAGCAACACCATAGATAGAAGAGCCTCAGAAAGAATCAGAGAAAGTATTAATCCAGATGAAAGAAACCCTGATTGAACACTAACATGTTAGATTAGTAGAGATCTTTACATAAAAGGAATGCATCGAGGTAAGAATAGAAGACTTCAACATTGACTGTGTTTTGGATAAGGAAACACAGGTGAATGTTATGACAGAGAGAACCTGGGAAGCTATACGGAGACCTTATATGACTCCATCCCTAAGTGGAATAGGGTTATTTAGAGGAAAAATGGTAAACCTATGTGGAAGGCTCACTCATATATCTATGAATGTCAATGGAACTTCGATAGAGGAAGATTTTGAGATCATCAAATTTATTGAGGACAACGCCCCGTTTACTATGTTACTTGGAAATCTTTGGATTGAAAGAGATCAAGCCAGAAAGAAGGAAGAAGAAAAAGTTTTAGAACAACAGAGACAAGAGTTAAAAGACTTCATGACCAGAAGGATCGCACAGTTGATTGAAAAATAGGAGAACAGATGGAAGTTATATCACACTAGGAACCCAAATGTCAAAGTTATTATAACACCAAAGGACTCACATAAGATTGAAATCTCTATCGTAGATAAAGAAGAGATGTTATCCCTAAACCCTAAGAAAGCAGCTCAGCAACGCAAAGTGACTATATCCAAGGAAGATAGGAATCAGAAGGGGAAAAGAACCACTGAGACGAAGCTCACTGGAAAGAAGGCTAGAAAGTTAAGTAATAAGAGGGCGAAGATTGAAAAACTACAGGAGATTCCAGATGGAACATCTCAGAAAGAAAAATTACAGAATTTGAACTTCGTCGGGATATCAGGACAAGGACCTATGGCACTTCGCCATGGAAAAGAAATATAGCCATTGGAGGCCAATA
The DNA here is from genome assembly GCA_900067695.1 of Picea abies. Lineage (NCBI taxonomy): Eukaryota > Viridiplantae > Streptophyta > Pinopsida > Pinales > Pinaceae > Picea > Picea abies. The sequence goes on along the minus strand of CBVK0101313796.1, from coordinate 18,250 downwards.
TATCCATTCGACTGCCACCCCGAATGGGTTGGATAGCATTTATGGGTTACTACTAGACCGTTGGCTAGCACCAAAACGGATAGAACGGAGTTAATGAAGGCTCCATACCCGTTGTAAGCATGTCGTTGCCAAATTTCTTATTTATCCCATCGTGCCATGCCTGAAGAACACTTTTTCCAACTAAGAATTTGAAGCCACATAACTAGTGATTTTATACAGTGATCCTTGCAAGTAGATTGTTCATCCTAGTACAATATTTGAGATCATTGTAAACCCCGATTATTTTTCCAAGCGCGTATGTCCGACGAATTTAGCACAACTGAAGAATCTGTAAGAGAGGTACTTGCTAGCCTCAGAGCTGAGAAAGTCATGTTGGAAAAAGGACTGTCTACTAGTTTACATGCATCATCGATGAGAGGAGAGAAAGCCTCCCCGTCGACTGCTCGAGAAGGAACATCTCGAGCCGGTGCAGAAAGGAGAACTAAGCATAAAGATGACAATGCCAAGTTAGTGCCATCCATCCTACCAGCTTACATACCCCCTCTGAGCGGTTCATTTAACAGGGACAGTGTCCCTAGAGACTTCAAATACACCCTAGTCATTGCATATCTACTGAAAGGAGTACGCACCTACTGCACAGATCAAGACAAGGATGCAGCATTGAAGTTTTGCAACTTCAACCTAGGGGACCGTAAAGTTTACAACATTCTTGCCTTGCACAAGTACCTAACCAAAACCAAGGGAAAGAATTCAAAGATCGTCCCTTAGCAATGGATGATGAACCTCACATAGTCTACTTTGTTCAACGTTATGAAAATACCGCACTTCGACAGACACTAGGAGGTGAATGCTTGTGTAAAATTGCTGCTAGCAAGTTACCATGGAGGATACCTGTGGTTAAACCATCGCATAACTGTTGATCCGACGTTGATCAATAGGATCACCGGGCTTAGCATGCAAGGCCCTGATCCCTAGGATTAATACCCTGGAAAGACCGCGGACCATGCTCTTTCACAGAAGATTAAAGAAGCTTATGGCAATGTCGAGAAGGGCGCACGAGGCTACAAGGTAGCCTCTATCAAAAGTGGCACAACGCACCTTGCATGCCAACTAATCGCAAGAAATATGGTATGTACGAATAGACCAACACAAGTATCAGGCTTCGTAGTTGACCTCGCAGAGAAATGCGTAGAGGGATTATGGATGAACTGGGTGAAGTACCTGGTTAACCAACTCGAGATTGACTGCAGAGAAGCCTAGGATTCGGGTCATGAATTCTATTTTAGTTGGCTTCTAATACTGATTTCTTTTGTTGGATGGGAGCTACCAGAAGGCGCAACCTTCCCGAACCTCGACCCTTTTGAGCCCTTATCTGTGAAGTTTAGTATCTTATGGTACTCGAACGATATGAACAAGTAATGGAAGTAAAATGTAGTTTTCCATACGTATTATAACCAACTGAAATCAGCCATAGGGGGAGAACCTTGCATAACCACGAACAATTTACAAAGGTTTCGACCTCTGATAAATTTCAATGCAGACCGCCACTTTATATACCTAAATCCACACAGTGATGAACACCTGGAACAACTTCAGTCCTATTATAAGATGGCAGAAGAAGACCTGGAGGAAATCACCAAGGAATGGTTGGTGGACCTCCTTGTCTCAGCAGATCCAATAGATATTTTAGACATCAACAGCCCTGTAGCTGCACAGGATACACCTGGGCCCAGTAAGGCAAAGAAAACAAAGAAGACAAAGAAAGATGAGGAAATCCAGGATGTCGACAGTAGATCCGTAAGGACGGCTTCCACTACACCAGATCAAGGAGGTAATGACGAAGAATTAGAAGAGGTTCAACAAAAAATAGAAGACAAAGTAGAGATCATAAATAAAAGAAAGGGTTCATCTCCGGAACATACCTCCCAAGAGAAATCAAAAGCACACGTTACTAAAATGACGACCACACTCACCCCATATGACTTCAGTTTTCTCCTCATGACTATGAGTGAAGCTATCGAAGAGATAATAGAAAAGCAGGTAGCCAAGAAAGAGGCCATGTACAATAGAATTGAAATTGATCTCCAAGTAGTACAACAAGCACTTCAGTCTAGCCGCACAGTCTCCACTGTGCTCCTACGGGAAGGAACAAGAAAAGAGGGAGATGAACCAGTTCAACTCCGCAAGATTTTTGCCACAGTCAAAGTATGCCTTTGAAAAAAAGAAGAAGCAACAACGCAGGCTACCCAGGCCCTAAAGCAAGCACAGGAGGAAATCATAGAGTAGCACTGAGCTGGGCAACAAGTGAAGGATGCCATCCAAGCGAAATTTGACGAAGAGAGAGAAAAAATCCAAAAAGAGAAGGAGCAGCTTCTCGCGAAGTAGATCGAGATCGAAGAAGCAGTCAACAAAGCATTTCTCTCTGTTACTGGCTTAGAGAAGAAGGCAAAAGAACCTTAGAACGCCAAGTGATGAAGCTTGCTGAAGTTATTCAAGAACTTCAACAAAGAGTCGCTGACTTAGAGCTTCAGACGATCCCAAGTACCCCACAAGAAGAGCATGACCAGAGAGAAATAACTGCCCAGAGTACAGTAGAAAGGATTAAATCACTCACTGAGGAATGTAAAAAATTAAGTAGGATAAGTGCACAGATACATGAGAACCTAACCAAGAACCCAAAATTGCATAAATTATAGTCGCAGCTCCAAGAGGCAAAGTACCAAGCCGAGAAGCTACAGGTGTAGTTGAAGGCCCTATCAAACATAGAGAAAATGAAGCGATCCCATGAGCAGCGAGTCGCACAGTAGTATATCCACATGATCCAGAGCAAGGTAATGGAAGTGACTCAGCAACTTCAACCTTTGCAGGATAAGGCATGTTAGCTATTTTTAGATATTGAGAACCAAGGAATAGAGCTGGAACAGGTCGTGAATACAATAGAACAATGCCTAGAGGGACTAGTCAATAATGCACTCATCCAGGAGTTTACCGAGCAAGAGGCAGTCGCAAAGTAGTAGGTTGAAGCACCTCGAGCCAAACTCAAGGTGTTTGAAGCAGAATTGGTCAGACCTGAGTGACTCGGGATGAGTCACAGGTGAGTGTTGGGGGCATGTTGGCCATTGACCAAGTTTTGAGGAATACTTGGTCATATTTGACCATTTTTGGGACTTCGATGCCCTATCGAAGGAAGCGCGCAAGATGAAGCAGAGATCACACGACCTCTCCCCACTTTGGGTCCTTTTTTGGGTTTTTGGGATAATGTAACGGGAAAGGGATGTTGGGCCATGGGTTTACCCATGTTTAGGCCCACTTTTGTAATGTATAAATATGTAGCTAGGCAATGTAAGAGCATCCAGATAGATAACTCAATAGAGGTGACTAAAAGCTAAGTGCTAGATTGGCATCTATGTGATTAACTTGCAGATCTGAGTGCAAGTATTGTAAGTGCTAAGTGCATAGATTGTAAGAAGGCTCTATGCTAGATCTACTCGGGGAAGGAGGATCTGACGAGGTGCACGAAGATCTCCTATCCTACATGGAGTGAGGTTTTGATAGCTCTGTGCTGTAACTAACGATTGGAGATACTAATAAAGAAGAAGAGTTGGTGGAAGTAGCCCTAGGGTGGGGGTGAACCACGTAAATCTGTGTGTCATGCTTTGTGCTATTACTTTCATGTGTTTTCCTTCTCTTGCTAAGTGCTATGAAATGTTTAGATAGATTTACTTATTATTTATTCTTATTAGATGTGTATAGATGATATATTTGATGTGTATGAGGTTGCTAAGTGCTTGGTCTACCAGATTTGATCTGTTGTATGATGCTAAGTGCTGAAACTATCTTAGATCTAAGTATATACTGTGTTTCTCTGTGTTATCTATGAAGTGAGATAAGGGTTAATTTGAGGTGAAGTATTATGCTAAGTACTTTGTTAAGTGTGTAATCATAGATCTGTGTCCCAGCTAAGGTTTCAGACACTTGAGTCCTGCAACCAACCCTACCTCTACCTCAGGTGAGATTTCATCTGCTTCATAGCTGTTGACAAAAGGGTCAGTAGTTAGGGTTTTGTTGTTGCACTGTTGTACCATTGAACCTTGGGTCTGCCCCTATGCCAACAACTGGAGAATCAGGGAGTTGGAGCTTCCTTCAAGTTGGAGCTTGAGAATAATAGGGTTGTATCCTCCTTCCGGTTAGAGTCAGTAAATTCAGGGAGTTGTAACTTCCTTTAGTTTGGAGCCTATAAATAGGGGGTTGTAACCTCCTTCTAGTTGCAACTAGAGAATTGGGAATTTGGTGCTTCTAATGAATGTATTCTTTGATATATAAGAAATCATTATATGTTTTTTTCCCATCTAGGTTTCCATGTAAATTATGGTGTACTATGTACTTGATGTGATGTTGTTGATGTGATGTTGATTATGCTTATATGCTCATGCTATACTAATGATATATGCTAATGATATACTGATGATATATTGATGATATACTAAGTTGAAGTTTATATATTGTTGTTAAAAGTGGTTAAGTGCTCATACTGATTCACCCCCCCCTCTCAGTATTCCAAAAATTGTGTGGGTATTAACAATGGCTGATGATACTCAAAGATACATAGAAGATCTCATTGGGCAGGCTCAGATTGAGGAAAGGCAGTGGAGAGTTGCAAATGGGATCACTAGTACTCAATTGCATCCAAACAAAGAAGCATTATAAATGATGAAATCATATTACTTGTAGTTGTTCATGGATAGGGATCTTTCTCTCTAGATCCTTGAAGACAAGGAGAGAGAGGTTGAGGAACATCGCTACTAGCTAAGTAGGGATCATTCTTTATTATACATAGTAGAAAATCAGATCACTTTTGTAGTTGCACTTGGGGAACAGGAGGGCCAGAAGGATCAACGAGAAGGTGAACTCTCCAATTTTGATGGAGAGATAGATTGAAACCATGAGATAAATACTGTAACAAGTTGTGCAATAATTCCATTTCATACATATGATTTTGTACATCATGATGGATTGGATTTGTTCTATGTAGAGTATTTGGGTGAGGAGCATCACAATGCTCAAGATTATGTGACTCCACATGAGGTTGTGTTTAGTAATACCCCTAGCTTTTTGAGTTGGCATGAATCCAATTGGATCACTTTTATTTTTGGTACACCAGGTTTTAGCTGGCACATTGTTGATTAGTGGTTGTTCTATTCTTGAAGTATTACTGACAGTTGATTTCAGATGCTTGCAGGTACATGGTTGTCACTACAATTATTGGAGTGTAATCATTGACATTGATGATGTGAGATGTGATTCATAACTTCCTTCCATGAGGAGTTATGATGATCCATTTGTGATATGGGATAATGAGGTGTATCCAATTGAGTTAAGTATCATGGGTCAGCCAAGATCATTGGAGGTTTACTTTTTGCAGTGGACTACTATGGATTGGCTCATTTTGGGTTGACAATTGATATTAGTTTACTGAGTCATGGTGTGTATTTCATAGATGTTGATATTGCAAGCATCAATAGTTGGCCTCTTGGTGGGTGTCACATGGTAGTCAGAGTAGTACCGAGACAGTATGCTGGATTCACTCCTTGTGTTGACATTTATACACAATGTCTATTGCAGGGCTTATGTTTGACTGATGATGATGAGAGACACTTTCCATGTGAGGTTATGTACATTAGGAGTGTTTTTGTTACTACTATTACCTTCTTTGGTAGATTTCATAGAGGTCCATGTAATATGTTGCAGGTGGACTGGAGGGATATCATGAGCAGGATTTGGTGTCCTACCGAGTTGATGGATTAGAGGAAGGAACTTCTAGCTAGGAACATAAGCACATATTGTACCCTAGCCCAAATGTTTTAGTTGTACAATGAAATATTTTCTTCGCAATCGCTGTAACTTGAAAATTCAGACTTGCATAACTATAGATTTGAGCACTTTCAGTCCCATCAGGCTATTGGTAGAATTAGTTGTGAGTCTCAGATGGAGACATAGATGGGTTTAGCTAATATGTTTATGTGTTGGTTGGAGGTTTGGGCCCCACATTAGTATTACTTCTTATATTCATATTACATTCATGTTTGTAGCAACAAATTAGTTTACAGTGAAAATTATTTTGGAGGAGTGAAGTGTGTTGAGACTTGGTTCATTTGGATTCCTAGGGTAATTGGTGTGACATGGCAATAGTTAGTAGCTATCATGATATATCCCTTGGTAGAGTTTGAGTTCTTCCTTCTGAGGGCACCATTGCGGCAGGAGATCGAAACTGTTAGTGTAGGGGCCTTATTTCCTTTAAAAGTCCAAGTGTTTTTACGGGGATCGAGTTTCTTTTGGTGGAGGGTCGAGATCATTAATGCAAAGACCCAGTTTGATTTTGTAGCGTTTGGGAGTGGTGGACTTCCAATTTGGTCGTGGGATCTGAGAATTCATCTTCTTGATGGTTTTCTTCAGATTTTGGTGAGGTTCCACCAATTTGTGACAATGATTGGTCTATTTCCTTTTTGGGATGTTAGAGAAGAAGATGCTAAGACATATTCTATTGGATGGGATAGACTTCCTTTTCTGATATTTGATATCGAGTATGGTAATGGATTTGCAAGTCGTGAATTAACCTAGATGCCCATGCAAGATATTATTCATGGTAGTAGGTTAATCCCTTACAGGCATTTCAACCGTCCTTACAAGTATTTCAGCTTGGGGTTCCAGGAGAGGAGGATGAAAACTAGGCACGGTGATCAAATAGTTATGATCAGAGTGGCACAATGTCAACATGATGGTTTCTTTCTGAGATTTACTTGGGACCCTAGGATTTCAATTTCAGACAGTTCAACAACTGATTCAGATGAGAGAGATAATTTTTTCATTCATGGGATTGGTTCCCTAATAGAGCAGTTCTTTGAGGGGTTGAGCGTGTTTTTGCAGTATCAAGTTGCTCTACTTATTGACAATATTCAAGAGGCCTCTTAAGTTAGTACCTTATCGAACAATGAGTTTTCTTCACATCTTCCAAGTTGGTTTGGGACCCTGATATCATTTTTAGTTTCATTTTGGTTCAGCCTATGGAGCATCAGGTTGTGATGGCATTGCTTGAGGACAAGCAATACTTGGGAAGTGAGGACTGTAATATCCCCAATTTTTTTGTGTTCCCCTATTTTGCAATTGGAATATGACTTCTGAGGCTTATGTCAACCAGGACAAAGGGGTGAGTTTATATTACCAGTGATCTCAGAAGTTTTAGAGGAGTTATATGAGGCCCATCCTAGTCCATTTATCATGTTTCATCATCATGATCACTTCTTCATAGTTTGGCCTTGGTTCCATGGCATTTTGACAATTTCTGTAATTTGGGAGTATTATTGAGCATAATTTATTCAAATGCATTAAAGGTGTTATTTGGATCATATTATTTGAGGGGACACCTTAGTGTAATATCTCATTGGAACAAGGACAAAAATATCTATAGGTTGGTATGATGAGAAAGGGACTTCCAATGTCCAGAAATGTCTTAAAATCAAATTAATGACTTTTCGGAGTTAAAAACGGGTTATAAATTGATTTATGAGTAATATTAAGAATAACCTTAGAAAGTCACTTAAACAATTTAAGTGAGCGAGAGAAAAGAAAAGAGGGCCTATAAAAGAGACATTAGAGCTAATTATCTCATATATGCTTGATTATTTTTCCTATTGACATGAAGAGATCTTGGAGCCTATGGTTTTAAGGTTTTAGAGATAAACCCTCATGGACGATTGGTTTCATTGGTGAAATATTCCACCCTAGCTAATGAATCTTGGTTTTGGTGGTGAAATATTCCACCCTAGTCATTCTAGAGAAGGAATCACTCATATTTCTCATTTGGATTTCATCTTGTGGAGTTTCATTGAAGGGTGAGACACACTTGTGAAGGAGAGGGCATTGCTTTCTTGGGGAAACACTTGGAGAGGTTTGTTTTCCATTGGTGAAGGACATGCTTGATTGCTCGAGAGGGAATTTACCATTGTGAGGGACGATCTTCTTCATTGGGATGAATTTCTATTGTATAGTAGCACACTACTTGAGTAGAGGGCGCAACCTTTTGTTGGGGTCAAGTACATTATTGTTGGGCACATCTCTTCTTGGATATAGATGTGTTGAGGGGCGCATAGTTAGAGGATAGAGGCACTACTTTGGTGGGGGTTTTTTGCAAGCAACCCCAAATGTTTTTCAGATACCATTATGGATTAGATCTACTTCAACCACACCATTTCCAACCACTATATCAACTTGTAACTCTCTCTATATATTCAAATCTGCTCACAACTTTGTATTGAGGTCATATGTTTACTAAATAAATCATATTTGTGTTATTTTGGTGTTCTATTTGTGTATTGCTATATGGGTGCTTGTTTTATTGTTATCTTGCATTCATATATTGGTAAACACTTGCAAAAATACACATATAAACCCCACAACAAAATGTTTGACAAAATCTACAGTCATAACAACCAAACTATTTGACAAACTCGTCAACCAGGAAACTAATTTTTATAACAAAAAACAAGCAAAAAGAACAATGACCAAAAGGGGTTGCTTCAGGGGATGATTTCCAAGTGTTTGAAAAAATTAATGAACCAGAAAAATCATAATTATAGATAGCAATTAGTTTGGGACATTACAACTGTAAAATTTTGAAATGATAAATCTAATTGTATGTTATGTTGTTTAAGTAACAATGATTTTTATCAATATTTGGCATCAGTGCTTCAATATAATTAATGGTTCATATAAATCATTAAAACACACCCCTTTCTATACTATGGCATGCACCGTTTAGTGAGTTCACAAGAATACAATGCACCGATATGTTTATATTTTAATTCATCATCTTTTTTACAAATTTTCAATTAATCATCTTGAAATCAAATATTTTTTATAACAATATTGTTTTTTATATTTTTGTTATTGAATTTTGATATAATGATTGCATTAATCCATTATCCAACATATTACACCTCTATTATTTGTAACTAAGTAAATCATCCACATATTAAATATTCAAAAACACACCATTTTATGACACTCAACAATGTAATAAAATAAGAAACCCATTTTATTATATATGAATAAGAGACCAATTTTCATACAAAATGGGACAATGTAAAGGTCCACAATAATAAAAATGCAACCAATATGTAATTTTTACACTTATTGGTAACATGTCCTCATGCAATTGGGACAATATGTCAAGTACATTAAACACAATCCATGATTTTCACAGACAAATATTCCAAAACATACAACTTGCAGTAACACTCAATTATATTGATTGTCATTCATCACTTGAACTATTTCCATTTCTTGATTTGTGTGCATTCCTCATTTCTTCATCACTTGTAGGTGATATTGTACTTTTGTTATTTAACCTAATATTTTATTGATCGACTTGTTGTTGTACACACCGACCACACTTAGANNNNAGGGGGGGGGGGTGAATCAGTGTGAGGGTTATTTTTACACTTCTTACAAAACTTTAGTTAGCAATAACCATTCACAACATCATTACTCATTACTTCCATTCACACTAAGTTTCTTGCATGTAAACATATCTCAATGACATACATTAACAATAAAGAACTATGCACCATCACAATAAAGAACACAAGGAACACCAAATATATGTATAATTTTATTTTTTATTACAGACTACAATTCTTGGGGTTTAGCAACACCAACTGAAATGAGCACCAACTCAAAGAGAGAACCAACTCTCATTGCAAGACCCAGCCTATAGATCTCAACACCAACTAAGAAGAGGAATCCAACCCTCAAGTACAAGACCCAACTTGTAGACAGAAATAAATCTGTCAAACTATACCAACAATCTATACCAATACATGTGCCTCACCTATGCACCACACAACCTGTCACATCAATCTCATCATCCAACTCAGATCTACTCACCAATATCAATCACCAATACATCTATCAACATTATCTCCAATATAACCAACAAGATACCTCTAGAAATACACTATACTCTCCATAAACCAAATACCATAAGTTGTCGTGACTCTGTTGCCGTGATGTTACTACCGCGGTTCTGCTGCCTCGATTCTTCTGCTCAGGATTTTTCTTCTGCACTTTTTCTGCCCCGATTTTTCTGCCACACCTTTTCTGCCACACTTTTCTGTTGCGATTTTTCTATTGCACTTTTTCTGCCATAAATTTTCTCTATCAATAATACCTGCCTAGATAACCTTTCACAAATGGATATTCAATATGCTCAAATATCATACACATAAGAGACCCTTGCACTCTTATTTATACTTCTCCTAGTAGATTCCTCTAGGGTTTAATTTCTAACCAACTTAACCAATTTCCTTCTTTTTGGGGCTAACCCACTTCTAACCACTTTTTCCACTTACAACCACTTTTTCCACAAATAGTAAACACTCTACTTCTAGTTGCAACTAATTTATTTTTAATTGTTTTCTTGTTGCAACCACTTAACCCGTGGATAACCACTTTGACTGGTCAACTTCTTCTAGGAGCTTCTAGAATAATTTGACTTCTTTGACCTTCTAGGGGCTTCTAGATAACTCATGAGGGTTATCCAACTTCACATGGCCATAACTCTCTAACCGTGAGGAGTTATGTGACGTTCCACATATCACCGAAAATGACATGACATATACTATCCATATGGAATAGTTTCTCCTGTGAATTCACTGATCTTAATTACATTATTCTTGAATCAAACTTGGGTTCCCTAACCACACTGTTGGGATACTCAACCACCTAACCATTTGGACTTGACAAAGCATCTTCCCGTGAGGGATTTCACCATAAGGGGGCTACTTTGAGAACTTTATCCAATAGTGTTTTCCCGTGAGGGCTTTCACCATAAGGGAACCACTTTTGGAGTTTATCCATTTGGTTCTTCCTATCAACCATGACATGGAATCAATTATACAACTCCCTTTAGTATCAACAGATCATTATGACACCACTTGACATCAACCCTTTGACAAAAATTACATCTATGACCATATAACCAATAATCAATATATCAATGATGCAAACACATTACTATGACAATACTTGACATCAACCCTTTGACATCAATGAAAACATAGTAAACAATATCCCCCTTTGGAATTGATGGAAAGACCAACATTGATGTCAATACCAATCATTGATGGAAACACTTGGACATGCCAATGCTCATGCTCCCTCTATGATCATCTCTCCTCATCAATGTTCATCTCACCACATCAATGTGACTATCTCTCCCACTTTGACATCAATGGAAAAGGGTATTTCTCTCCTTGGGGATGCTCCCCTTGTCTGGATTCCTTTGAGCTTCCTCTGAATAATATCCCCCATTGGGAAAGGGATATCACTCTAATGCAATGTTGATGGAATTGCTTCCAATCATCTCTCCTCTTGGAATCATGTTTTGTAACCGATCATGGGCAGAAGAATAACTCCCATGTGGGTATGTCTCCCCCTATTTTCTCTGCAAGATGAAAAATATGCTACCACTACAATCTGCTTCTGCTGCAAATGCTACTGCCCAACTGAAACATAGATCAACTGCTCAAGAATGATCTTCTCTTCTGATGATGATCCTTAGACCTATCCATGCATCAAACGTGTGCCATACCATACATCATTAAGTGAAATATATGTCAACAATGAATAGAGAATCATGAACAAAACATCAACCATGTACATCATGTGCCATACTGTGTGCCAACCATGCACAAAACCCATGTTCATCAACCATGTACATCAATACTATACAATATACCATAAGATATCATCAATGGAGTGTATCAACCATATGCCAAGAAGATGTGCCAACTATGTACCAACCATATGCGTCTACCAACATGCCAATCATGTGCCTCAAACAAGTGTCATATCACTCATGATATGCCTCTACCATGAACTAAGTGCCACAACCATGTATCTCAACCATCAACATATAAACCAAGCATCATAACAAGTGTCTCAACTATATTATCCCATACATCATGTACCAAAGAAAGTGCATCAACCATTCACCAAACTTCAACAAGATGAACCACAATTAAGATGTGTTCCCATACATGTATGTCATATCAACCATAAACCATGTGCAAATAATACTTCTAGAAAGTGATTCAACCAATGTACCGAGTATTTACCAATCATGCATCAACTATAGATCAAGATATGACTCATCAATGATGTACAACATAACCACCTCATCAACTCATCAACTACATGTACCAATATGTAGCTCAACCACATGCCAAATGCATGCACCAAGAAATCTAACAAATATGCCTCTAAAAATACATCATAAGACATATCAATAGAGCTCACATATGTACTAGCCATGTACCATGATAGATCTACCTCAAAAACCATTCACTACAACAAGTACTACGAAACCAATAATACCTCTAAAAATGTACTAAGAGTCTCCCTCAATAAATCAATGATATATCTCTAGATAGCATCACATCATCATGATATATCTCATAGACAAGGTGTTAGCGTCGTAAGTCACTCCTGGATTGCTTGCAGGAGCAGAGCCCAACACCCATCAGTTTAATGTCACGATTTTTTTATAAAGGGGTGATCAAATGGAGATAAAGACTCGAGGAGATATAACTCTAACTCAGGGACTGGGTCTGGTACGTATGTAACAAAGGAGGTCTTGACCTAACTTCAGCCAGTGGGTTGATTAAGAGATGAACAGGTGGAAGACTTAGTAAGAAAGGTGAACAAACAACTTTGGGCAACAAGCTTTCGGCAGTTTGCAGAAGAAAGACTCTGAATGCAAGATCCGCTTGGTTCAGGGTCTCAAGAAACTGAAAGGGGACTTGACTAGATCCTCCAATTCCAAGTCACTTAGCGCTGGGAAAATCACAAGAACTGATTAGAGACAGCGCAAATATTACAATGATCCATTACAACATCCTCCTATAATAGCTACAGCTCGACTGGATCCTCCAATTCCGAGTTTCTCTAAGATAGTGTAAACAAAGACATGAAAGAAACTAGCATTCATAAGGAGAGAAGTCTCAAAAGTCCATACATAACCAGGTTATCAGTGAACCACCCCTTCCTGCTTTCATTTACTCCAAGCGAAGAGCAGGATCGAGGTTGGGTCCGATGGCAACTGGAGGTTGTGACGGGCCTCCCTGTGACTGGAACCCGACGCCTTTGGCCCCTTTCACGTAGCTCTTTTCTTTCCCCAGTGACCATGGGCTGTGACCTTGTGTAAATTGTTTCCACGATTTCTGATTCTCCAATGAACCTTATGCGCTAGCCCATCCGAGCTATAAAATGGTCCATGTGACCTGCTACCATATGACCGCAGCTATATAGCTTTCCATCGGGGTTTCGGGGTTTGTGACATCGATGTGCACGCATCCGCCGGACTCACGATTCTTCGATGAACTGAACCCTGACTCTCCTCCTGATGTCTGACGCGTGTCTTGCCAAGATCAATGGCTAGGATCTCCGTCAGTATTTCGAGACTTGAAAGGTCTCAGTTCTCTTATCCTTTGAAACATCGATGACTCTAATATCCCGATGACTCCCCCGGGACTCCTCTTCTGCACACTAGGGCTTAACCCCGACATAGCTTCTCGAGATCTAATGACTGACGGGATTTCGTCGATCTCCTCTGTAAGAATCGGACCATCGATTTTATTTGAAGATGGTTCTCGACTGCTGAAGACAAAACTTTTCCCGCTCGCTTACTTGACTTGTTGCTACAAAATGGGATTCTCTCGTGATATGCTCAGGTGCTTCCCGTGCAAACTGCAGACTTGGGTACGCCTAATCCCGAGACAAGAAATATCACTAACATTAGGCTCCATGGGGGATAGAGTCATCCCTGTGATGCTCTAAGAACTCCTTCCATAGCTTCAGTGCCTTGCTGTTGGGCTATGGAGTCACTTATTAGGCTGAAAACATATAAAAAGAAACTAAACAAGAACTAAAAGACAATATTTACAAACAGAGGAGCCGTCTAAGGCTCATATAAAACATTTTTTCAGAAAATGCCCATTCACTGTGCTGTTGAAAATCTCTTCACCCTCCAGATCCTGCAACCCATATGTGTTGTTGGAGAAAATCTCATAGATTTTAAAGGGGCCGATCCAGAGGGCGTCGAACTTGCTGTGCTTGCATTTATCTTGTCTAGGTGCATCCCACTTAAATACCAAGTCTCTGATCTTGAACTTCCTTTTCCTGACCTTCCTGTGAAAAGCCTGCTTGATCTTCTGCTGATGACTGTAAGCTGCGTCCCTCACTTGTTCTCTGCTCTGCTGCACTTCCACTATCTGATGAATTCTTCTGATCATATGATCTGGTTCTCCCTCATAGTATTGAAAGAACTTCGCCACAGGTAAGGCAAGTTGGGTAGGGAAAACCGCCTCTGCTCTGTAGACTAGCTGAAACGGTGAGGTGCCCAGAGACTTCTTCGTCGTGACACGATCGGCCCATAGAGAAAATTTCAACTTTGAATCCCAGGATCTTTTTTTATCCTCTAATAATATTTTGATGATCTTTATCAGGATTTTGTTAGAGGATTCCGCTAAACCATTTCCCTGGGGATAGTAGGGGGTGGAGTGAACTAGGGAGATTTGGAACTGCTCACAGAACTTAATTAAAGGTTCATATTTAAAAGAAGCAGCATTATCGGTGACTATTCTGCTGGGACAGCCAAATCGGGTTATGATATCCTCCAGGAAGCTAATAACTACTTTGTGTGATGCACTTCTGGTGGGGACAACTTCTATCCACTTGGTGAAATAATCTGTTGCAGTCAGGATCCATCTGTGTTGACCACTTGAGGGAGGATGAATTTCTCCGATGAAGTCCAACCCCCATTGCTGAAAAGGTGCCGAAGCTACTATGGGTTTTAATGGCAGCGATTTGAGCTGCTGCTTTCTTGAGAATTTTTGACAGTTGGTGCAAGCTCTAATCTCCCTGCAAACGTCGGGGAACAAAGTGGGCTAGTAATACCCAGCTTAGAGTATCTTATGGGCTGTGGTCTTCCAGAAATGATGACCTCCACAAAGGCTGCTATGAAAATCAAACGTAACCTTCTAGGCCTCCTATGGGTCCAGGCATCTCAAAAATACCCCCAGAGGGTCTTTTGAGTACAAGGTTTGGTCAATGAGGCAATACCTGACCGCCTTGAGCTTTAGAGCCCTTGATTTTCTTTTTCCCATTTCATCGGGGGGCTTCAATTCTTGCAGAAAGTACAAGATATCCTTGTACCAAGAGCATGTTGCTAGGGACAAGGCACCCTAAAAATTCTCGTTGGATGACTCAGCTTGCTCATTGATGAAGCTAATCCCTAAGGCTTTGCAATTAGATTTAGCCAACAACTTGGCCAAACCCTGCCCCTTTATCAACTTGGTGGGCTCAATCTCCAGATCAAATTCTAGGATTTTGGCAATCCACTTACCTCTTCTTCCATCTATGTCAGGCTGTATAAGAATGTCTTTTACAGAGGCCGAAGGAACGTATGCAGTGATTTTCGAGTGCAAGACATAGACTCTAAAGGCTTTGATAGCTTTCACTAAGGCATATGCTTGCTTCTCCATGATCTCATACTGGAGTTCAACATCTCTCAACGCCTTGCTGAAGAAGGCAATAGGTTTCTCTTGCCCCTGATCATTTTTCTGCAATAAGACTGCTGCTACTATATCACAAGAAGCAAAAGAAGAAATCAAGAAATCTTTAGAATAATCAGGACTGACTAGTACAGGTGCCTCAGTCAGTGCCCTCTTTATTCGGAGAAAAGATTCCTTGAGTTCAGTAGTCCATTTCACTTCATTTCCCTTCTTGAGCATGGCTATGATGTGTTTCACCAACTCGGCAAAATTAGAGACAAATCTCCTCAGAAAATTTATTTTCCCCAAAAAGGCCTGAACTTCCTTCTTGGACCTGGGAAGTGACAGGTTCTGAAGTGCTTCTACCCTGCTAGGATCAATCCTTACTCCCTCTGCTGACACTATATGGCCTAATAGCTTCCCTTCTTTCATAGAGAACACAGATTTCTTGGGGTTTAAAGATAGGCCAAACCTCCGACACTTCAGGAAAACCTTCTTCAAGTGGCAGAAGTGCTCCTTATTTGTCCTGGAGAAGACCGTTATGTCATCTAGATATATTACCACAAATTGGTCCTTCTCTCTGATGAAGGTTATGTCCATGGCCCATTGAAATGTTGCTCCTGCATTTATCAATCCGAAAGGCATTTTGGCATACATGAATGTGCCCAAAGGAGTGGTGAAGGTCGTTTTTTCCCTTTCCTCAAGCATGACTGATATCTGATTGTAACCGGAGAAGCCATCAATCATGGATATTCTGGATGCGGCAATGACCTTCTGCAATATGTGTTCCATGTTGGGCAGGGGATAATTGTCTTTCCTTGAGCTTCTGTTCAGGTTCCTGAAATCAACACAGAGTCTAATTTCCCCACTCTTCTTTCTTACCGGAACCAAATTGGCCACCCAATCGGAATATCTCAAGGGGACAATGATTTGGGCATTCAACAGCTTCTTCACCTCTTTCTCCATGACAGGTAGCAACATGGGATTTATCTGTCTCAGCTTCTGCTTGAATCGCTTAGCCTCTTCTTTCAGTGGGATCTTGTGCTCAATGACAGATGTGTCATACATCTTAAGGTCTTCGTAGGTCCATGCAAACACATCGGCAAACTCTCTCAGCAACTCGGTATATTCAATCCTCTACTCCTTGGTCAAACTCCTTGACAGCTTGAAAAACTTAGGCTATTCTGGTGTGCCAATGTTGCACTCGGCTGTGTCAGCATCATCACCCAAAACTCTTCCCTTTATTGCCACATCATTCCCATCGAACAATCTTTCTAATGGGACTAGTCCCCTTGGAATGTGATTGCCAGGCAGCTGAATAATGTCATGCTTTGCTATTTTACTCAGCAACTCAGCCCCATTAAACCCTTCCTCAGGGACGGAATCTTGATCGATATGCAGCTCTGAAAACTCTTCGATAGTCTCAAAGAATTTCTTGATCTCAAGATCATCCTTAAACACCTTCCAATGCTTGACATTGTCAGGTATGGAGGGATTATATTTTACTTCTACATCATACCTCAGTTTGGGTGGCAAGGGTACCTTGAAAATGCTTGCTGATGTAGCCAAGGAATCTGCCACTGTGTTTTCTTCTCTTGGGATGAAAGAAATGTTGAACACTGAGAAGAAACTATCAATTAGGTCCCATACCTCATTTCTATAACTCCTGAGTCGGGGATGCTTGGCCTGATAAGCGCTTCTGATCTGCTGGACTACCAACTCGGCATCTCCGAACACTGCTAGCTCTTGGATTCCCATTTCCCTTGCGGATCTTAATCCTAGTATAAGAGCTCTGAACTCTACCACATTGTTGGTCACTTCAAACTCTAATTTGTATGACAGAGATGTGGTCTCCTGAGCAGGTGACATAAAAACCACTCCAGCTCCAGTGCCTTCTCGGGAACAGGCTCCATCAAAAAACATTTTCCAGATTGGGGTGATGGAGGGAGGAACTTCAGGGGAAACAGTGGGATGCTTTCTGAGTTTCAGAGGAGGCTCGGGGGCATGGGTGAGATGCAGTAAATTGGAGCCTAAATCAGTGTCCAAGGAAAAGATGGGATGATTGGTAGGGTTGGCTTCATCACTGATTATGTAGGCCAGTTGGGCTTCCCTGTATAGTCTTCTATGCTCCCCTCCGAACACTGGGATGGTAGCATACGTGAGGTCCATCTGTAATGTTCCTCCAAGTCTTTTAATCCATGACCTTGACAACAGCATGTCGAACTTGGGAGGAACATCAGCTACCACAATGTCCATGACCACACTCTTCATGGGCAGTTGAAACAGAGAAACCACCAGGTCCTTGATGACTCCCAGGCATTGCACCCTCCTTGAATCAAAAGAGTATAAATCATGATCGGCCCTGGTCACTTCTAATCCCAGCTCTTCCATTACTATTTTGGGCATAAGGTTATGGGAAGCCCCTGAGTCCATGAGGTAGTTATGCAACACTTTATCATGTATATTCAGGGAAGTGTAGAAGGGAGGGGATGAATCATCTCTATCTTGTACCATAGGCCCTAAGACGACTGTAGGCTTTTCATCTTGAAGGTTTATTGAGTTAGAGGGAGGCTGGGGGGATTCATATTGTAGCAGCTTGGAGAGGGACCTTTTGAAGTCTTCATTTTTAATTAGCTCAGATA